>NDGN011309592.1:0-17149 GCA_002564285.1 Tympanoctomys barrerae
AAAAAATCATGGAAGGAAGGAAATAAAATCAAAGCACATTACTTGGCTCTGCAGAAAATAATCATCAGCATCTGCAAAGGCAGTGTTACAGGTGCAGCAATTGGGACTGCTAGGGGACGAGGGAGGGGCCAAGGACTTAAAGGGCTCCACGTCATCAGCAGCTCAGCAGTTCAACATGAATATCTAGTACGGGAGCCTGAAAAAGCAGAGCAAGCAAACTATTTTGCAGAGGAAAATTCAGCATGAGGCAGAGTTCTTTTTTATGGTTAAGTGTCTTGGCCTTATTTAAGGGTTTACCCATTTGCTAGGTCAGCTATGTGGCAAACCCCAGGTGCGCTGAGTGTGGGAGGCCGCGCAGCCGTGAGCAGCCAGCAGGTCACATACACACCGCTGGGTGGCAGCCCTCCCTGCGGACAGGGAAGCTTGACCTTGGCAAGATGAGCCAACTGCAGTAGAGGACCTGCAAAGGATGCGCACTGTCAACTCAGTGCTGTCACCTCCTGCCAAAGACTGGCAAACACTGTCCCCAAGCCCCAGACTAAAGACCTCTGCCAGAACACACCTGAGATGAATGAGGGGTGACTCTTGCTTGGGTCAGGATGCTGAGACCTGACACAAGCTGCCTAGAAGCCACAGCGGGTCCCCTTCTCCCCACATGGCACCTGCCTGGCATCGGTGGAGGCTCCCCCAGACGAGACGTGGGTGCTCCACACACAGCCTCGGGAGCGCCAGCTGCCCACTGGAGAGCAGCTGGCCTGGCGCCCTCTGCACCTGCTACCCGCCCTCCCCCGCTGGAACCGGAGCACTGCAAACCCTCCAAGCACCCGCGTTCAACAGCGAGCCTTCTATTAAGACGAGACCTTGGCACCAGCGCTGACTCTGTAACAGAAAGTAACAACCTTCATCAATACCATAAAAAGAGACCTTTTTATTTGTTAAGAGATTTGTTTAGAAGAAAACAGTACCTGGTCATCTCCTCTGACCAAAAACTGTCAAAAACAGAAGTATTGTCTAAGGTTTTTATTGTTTTAACACAAAGATAACAGTTGCCAGGTCATTTCTGATTTCCAAAATGTGAACCAAGAACTGTAACTTATCTAGAGACCCCACGTGTACAAAACATTAATCTTAGCAGAATTAGGTATTTTCCCTCATGGGAAGCAACAACAAAAAAATCAGAACCACACATGGTTTTCAAACCCGCACGCCCAGCCCCCGTGGCAACAGCAGCCCTGTCCACACGCCCTGCACACAGGCCTGTCCCCAACAGCTGGGGTCCGAGGCACCCGCTGGGCCCCAGCAGTGGAAGGCAGTGAATGACTCCAGAGTGCTTTCAGGGCATGTGCTCCCCGCACGTGGAACACGGTGCTCCCCTAACTGCTCGGAACTCCTTAGGGTGCAACGGGCCCAGGTGGGCTGCAGGGCACCCCCGGTAGCCCCGCGGCTCCTGGGGCAGTTCTACGGGAGGCAGCGGTCAGGGACTGAGCACGACCAGCTTGTGAAGCTGGTAGAGAAACGTGTTCTTCGCTTGGCAGCCTCTGCAGTCAGCCTGCTCCATGACCAGCCTGGGATGGACCTAACAGGACAGACAGAAGCACCAGTCAGGCTCTGCAGCAGGCTGGCCAGGCCCTGAGTAAGTACAACTATGCACACGCACGCACGCACGACATGCACGACACAAAGCAGCCTTCCCATTTTCCTTTGCTTTTTGTCGCTGTTCTATTTTTTTGAGAGAGTCTTGCTATGCAGTTCAGGCTGAACTTGAACTCACTACGTAGCCCAGGCTGGCCTAAAACTCACGGCGATCCTCCGGGCTCAGCCTCCCATGTGCTGGGGTTACAGGTGTTTTTCAAATCTACATGTAGGTGTTTGTCTACTCTCATACCCCAGACTATGTATCTGATAATTTACTTCCAAATCCATGTTTAATAAGACACTATCAGTAACTGAAAAACCTCCCACACTGTCCTAAGTAAGTGTCAACAGTGCCGGGGATATAGTTGTGTGGCACGGCACCAGCCTGGCAAGCCAAGGTCCCGAGTCTGATCCCTAGTACCAAAAACTAACTAAATAAGAACAGCAGCTTCGGTACAGGTATTTATTTAAGAACAGGCAAGTCCTCTACAACACACCGAGCTCAAAATGGAACTGCTTCCAAACTGCTTGCAGCTACTGCGCACACCTATGAGCCAGGTGCGGCGCAGCATCAGGAGGAGCCGCAGGGTTCCGGGAGAGCCAGACCTGGTGGTCCCGGGTCCGCCTTCCACGACGGCTGCCCAGGGTGCCGCCCAGAGCCAGCTCTCACCGGCACTGCCCACCCCAGCACAGGCTCTGCTCTTGGCCCCCAGCTGGGCCAGGCTCGGAGCCCACGCCCTCCAGCGGCCACCCTCCTCAAGCTGTTACTCACCTGGTTCCACTCATAGGGCCTTTCATGCCACTTAGGAGTCATCTTCTCTCTAGGCGTCAGCTGACAGAACAAACTGCAATTTTAAAAAAGGAAACTGAGTTGTCTTAATTATACATTAGTAATTCAAAGCACTACTGGGATTTAAAAAATTTAAATCCTACATTTTTTTCTTTAGAATGGGATGTATTTTTTAAAAGTCCAAGTTTTATGATATTTTAACTTAAAGCACATTAAAAACAAAGAAAAGGAGCAGAGCAGACTGTGGAAGGTTGTTGCACATGTCATCTACAGAGCCCGATTTTCAGTAAAAATCTAGGAGCCAAAGCGCAGGATGCAGCCCGGTAGGGGAGGGGCAGAACGCGCAGGCGCAGCCCTCTCCTCACAGGAGGGAGGCGAACCCACCAAAGAACCGCAGGGAAAGACAGCGGCGGCATGGCTCGGTCACTTCAGTAAAAGCGAGCTACACATGCACACTCTAGAGAAGAGCCGGGGCCTGGCTGTGCCACCCCATCGCCTTTCCCTTGTCCACTCTCCCTCCCTCCTCCAGGCCCTCGCACTGACTGCTCCTGGGCGGCACCAGAGGCCAGTGAGAGGTGAGAGCAACGAGGGGTTCTAGTAGGGCAGAGCTCTGGGCCTGCCACGCCCTATGTGTATGGATGTGGGGGCCCAGCACTACCCACTGTGTCCCCTGGTCCTCCTCGGGGCCCAGAGCAGTCCCCTTAACACCTTTTCAGGTGGCCCATGTGGACTCCACCTCTGCTCCTCTGCCCCAGGACTGTGGACCCACACCCAATGCTTTCAGAAGCCTCCTCAGCCCTGGGACCCACATCAGGATTCCCAGCGGCCACGCCTCTTCACAACTGGGAACACCCACAACTTGGGCAGCGGGGAAGCTCAGCACAGCTCACCTCAGAAGTTTCTGACGAGCACTGTCCTGTAGCTGCACAATTCTTTCAGGCCCCAGATACTTCAATCCGTTTGGCCCATCACACACTAGCTTGTTGATAGCAGCCCTGAGAATATTAATCTGTAAAGGAATGCTTGCATCAGTACTCACGGGGCTCCATTCTCAGTAAGTAAGTCATAGCTTTCAGTTACCGTCTATCATCACTACAGCTGCTGGGAGGACTATTAAAACAATACAAACAATAACAGCAACCAGTATTACCAATTAATAACAGCGGAAAGAAAAAGTTAAGAATTGGCAAGAAACTTTCAAAATGATCAGTAGATTGTTCATTTTTAGCTATTTGAGAAAGGTCTCACTGCATGTCCAGGCTGGCCTCAAACTCACAGCAATCCTCCCGGGTGCCAGATTAGAGGTGTGCACCCCAGCCCTAACCCCAGCCAGACCGCTCAGTGTAGCCACCTTTACTCTTGCCGGTGACACAGCTGCACATGGGCAGCTGGCGATGTGCCCAAGGAACCGACTGGCAAGCCCCTGACCAAAGCACTGAGGCTTGGCTTTATCATCGGCCTCTGCCAGCTCGTGCTTCACCTTCACCTCCGAGTTGCAAGGACGGAGCAGACAGCTCCTGTGGCGCCCGACAGCCACACCTTGGAAACCGACTCCAGGCCACCGCGGCTCACTGGCCCTGCTGTCTGGACTGGACTCACGTCCCATCCATGTCCCGGGTCTGTTCCAGGCACATCCAGGCACCATGTAGAGGCACACACCCTCTAGGGCCTTCACAGCCTGCCAATCTTCTCTGCTGCAGGCACCCGATACACTCCAGTCCCCAAGCCCCAACTCCCTGGGCAGCAGCACTGACCCGAAGCCCTGGGGTGCTGTGTCTGTCGCCCTCGGTTAAGTAATCGCCCCTTTCCTGTGGATGCCCCAGGCTATGCTCTCATGTAGAAAGCCCCACATGATGTAACTCCACGTTGCTTTACTGTTCACACCGCTCGGGCGCTGGCCACCGGGAGCTGCTCCTCTGCCCCTGTGCCCGCAACCCACCCGCCTGCGGCCCGGGAAGCTCCCGCTCCTCCTACCCGCCTGCGGCCCCGGAAGCTCCCGCTCCTCCTACCCGCCTGCGGGCCCGGGAAGCTCCCGCTCCTCCTACCCGCCTGCGGCCCGGGAAGCTCCCGCTCCTCCTACAGGCCTGCAGCCCCGGAAGCTCCCGCTCCTCCTATCCGCTTCCCGCCCAGCCCAGAGCCAGCCTTTCTCCAGAAGACCTGGTTCCTGTGCTGAGGAACCCTGCGAGAGCCCGAGCCTGCTCTGTATCCTGGGGCCACGGTTTCCTGGCCCGCTGAGAGCAGGACACTGTCACGTGGACAGGAAAGCCATGTGCACACAGACAGAGGGCGGTCTCTGCAGCTGCCCATTCCTAGATACCAGCTCTCACCCAGGACCCTGAGGTCACCACGGCCTTTCTGCTCTTGCTCACTTACAACCCCTTCCCCAGAAGTGTGTGCAGGCAGAAGGTAGCAAAAGCAAGCAAGTGACCAGATGAGCTTCTTTCTGTCCCCCATGTTGTACCCAGGCCATCAGGGTTAGAGTGGTGCCAAACCAACCATCGCACTGATGAAGTAATCCCCAGCCCTGACCCTAGATGGCCGCAGGGGGTCTGCGGCACACCCAGGCACAGCCCTCACGCGGACCCGCTGTGAAAGCTGCTCGGGGCTGAGGCACACTCAGCTCCACGCTCAGCGAGGCCTGCTGGGGAGGCAGCATCAGAGCTTGGTCTCTCATTTGCTCTGTGAACCAGGAAGGAGGGCATCAGAGAGCAGCTAGCCACCCCTGCCGCCCGGTGTCTCCTCTGACTGCTCGGGAGACAGCGCGTGGGAAAGGCAGAGCACCAGCCACCCAGGAGCAGCCCCGGGAAGACGGGCACTCCCTGCGGACACTGGGGAGGGCGGCCAGCCAGGCCCACAGGCAACGTGGGAGCAGGATGGGAGCGGAGCAAGAACAAGGTGCAGGCACTGGGCGGTGCTGCTCACCTCAGTGATGTCCTCAACGCTGAACTGCACATCGAATGCCAGCTCCATGTCATGCTCTGGGAGGATGGGAGCTGCCGTCGCCGGGTTCCAGCCCAAGCCGCAGAGGACACCAGTGTAGCGCTTTCCCTCCTCATCAAGCCTGGATTCAGGGTTTTCAGAGCAATTAGTCGTTGCACAATTGATAAACCACCATTTTAACTTTAAAGAATTACCAATAAACCATTCTATTTTCGTTTCTGTTTCTTCCAGGTTGATACTAAAAATTTAGGTCAAATACGTATTATAAAGAGCTGGCCATGGGGGGCCGGGGAGATGGCTCAGTGGAATAAGCGCTTCCCTGGTAAGCGCAAGGGCCTGAGTTCAACCCCCGGTTCCACCCAAAAAAATAAAACAAGGAGCTGGCCACATAGCTCAGCAGATTAAAGCCTGCTTCGGCAGACACAGGGGCCAGGGATTTGATCCCCAGCTTGCTGTGCCGGCCCCACCCCTGAGGCATGCAGAGCCAGCGCATGAGACTGCAATGTAATCCCAGCACTCGGGAGGCTGAGAAACAGGAACAACCACTACCAGTCTGATCTGTGTAGTGAGACCCTGTAGACCCTGTGCTACATTTTAAAAATACATATCATAATAACAGCAAGTATTTATGTTACTCTAACATTAAGTTTCTAATTCTCATTGTTTCGATGAGAAGATGGTATTGCATACAGTTTCCCCGCCTCTGTGTTTCTTTCATGGGTTGAGTTCTTATGAGAGAGGTTTCTACAGAGTCATCCAACATCTGCCTGGGACCAAGCCCAGAGAGCAGGACAGGCCAGGACTGGCGCCACCTCCCCTCCTCACGCACTCCACACAGGGACTCTCGCAGAGCCACAGTCCAGCTCTGTCCCAGCCACCAGCGTCACCTGCCCCGGTGTTATGGTTTGTGTCTAGTTGTCCCCCCAAAGCCTCACGCAGTCACTGGGGCACAGTTCTACTGTCAGTGATTAATTCAGGATCCAAGGCTGGATTACAGGTCTGAGTACTGCTGGGACTATGGGTGTGAGTGCTACCTCCAGCCTGGGGCAGAGAGCCTGAATGTGACGTAAGAGAGACAGAGACAGACTTGCCCTCTGCAGCCCTTGCCGCTGCTGCTCCTCCTGTTCGCTCTCTGCTCTTTGCCGCCTCCATGAAAGGCTGCCCTCTGCCACGTGCTGCTCTGCCTTGGAGCCAGCCGAGTACACACTGAGGCCTCCAGGAACCGCGAGCTAAATAAACCTTTCGTTTCTTCATTTTGCACGTCAGGTATTTGTCCCAGCAACGAGAGAAGAGAAACTGGGACACCTGACAACTCTTATACCATCCCTCATCTTTCGCAGTGCCACTCAGTCTCCACTCTCTGGGAACAAGGGGGTCTTCATCTTGGGATTTTTTAATGTTTTGAGACGGGGTCTCACTACGCTGGCCAGGCTGATCTCAACCTCCCGTGCCCAAGTGATCCTTCTGCCTCCACCTCTCCAGTAGAGGGACTATAGCAGCTACAGAGCAGGCCAGGGCCCACAGAGTCACAATGCAGCTCAGCGACGCTTTGCTGCGGAGGCGTGCTTGAAATGACCCGCCCAACAGTTGGCAGAGCTCCCTTCCTCTGCTCTCAGTCTCAAGTGAGCGAAGGTCACCTACAAGGTAGTGCTATGGTATGGACCTAAGTGTCCCCAGAGGCCTGCATATCAGCATCCTGGTTCCCAGCTGCGGCCATCCTGGTGCCGCGGCAGCCATCCACCCTGGTGCGAGTGGAAAGCAGTCAGGTGTCCAAGAGCACACCCTGAAGGACACATCGGCGCATGCCTGCTTCCTGCCACCGCGCGGTGAGCAGCCTTGCCCCGCTAGGCCCTGCCACCTGATGCTGGGTGCTTCACACGAGCCTGAAATGAAGGAGCCCGGGGACCATGGATGGAAGCCCGAGACCTCCAGCCAAGACACTTGCCTTCCTGAGCAGATTTATCTCACTTCTTTGGTCAAAGGAATGCAAGGCTGACTTGTTCCCAGCAAGCCTAACTCTCCTCTAAGGATCCTAAATACTTACATGATGCAAACTTCTGACTAGAGCAGAAATTGAAAAATCATGGTAAGAACATGAAGCAAGGGCCACACAGAGCTCGGCGAGGCGTGGTCCAGGCGGAGCTCGCCCCTCAGGAGCCAGCTGCACAAGTCATCAGGGGCCGTCAGCGCATTGTCCACTGACAATATTTTCAGCCTATGACACGTCTGTCAGGCTGCGATCTCACGTAAGGGGGCCATGCAGTCTTATTAACACCGTGAAATACACTGTCTTACTTCCGGCTCCTTTAAGTTAAATTCAATAAAACGAATATAAACCATCAGCTATGGGCAAAGCATTATGTGCTACTTCTGTGTTGCTTTTCCATTAAGCCTTTTCCCCCTAAAAAGATAGTGTTTGGTTTTTTTTTGCGGAACTGGGGATTGAACTCAGGGAAGCGCTTATTCCACTGAGCCATCTCCCGGCCCCAAAATACTGTTTTAAAGTACTAATTATCTAGGTTTTCTTAATGTGCACAGTATAACCATTCACACTCTAAAATTTAAAACGACACACTGCTATTCAAATCCCCAAAAAGCTTGTATTTTTCAGAAGCACTTAGGCAGGATCTAGTTAAAGACAGAAAGGGCAAAGAAACTACTGGAGCGGGATTCACATGTTAGCTGCACGTTGCCTTACATCCCTTCGTGGGACCCTGCGTTACGGGACAATCAGACTCCAATCTGGGATTTACCTGTCTCTCCTACAAGGTCTCTGGAGATGCTTAAGAGAGATTTATCACACCATTACTGGTTAGCACAAGGCAACCCCCAGCAGTAAAGGCACCCTAAATCCTTTCAGACAGCAGTAGGTCAGAAACAAACCCAGGTTACTCAAATAGGGCAATGTGAATGCAAGCCACTGGACATCCATTTGGGGCATCTGGAGGTATTACCAGAATGGATCTGCACAGAAGTACCGCAGGGTGAGGCAGAGAGGACAGAGCTCCACCTGTCAGCCACCCCCACCTCCACTCTCCAGGAGAGGGGAAGGGGCAAGGTGGGGTCAGCCTCTTCCCAGCTCACCCACCTGCACTCACTCCTCACGCTAAGCCCCTCTCCTCTTCTAACTACACCTTCTGTGCAGCAAACGGTCAGCACTTCATCCACCAAGGGCCCTCTGGGGCCCCATACAGTGGCCTCCTCACACCATTCTCTATGACGAAGCCTCTGGAGGAAACCTGCTGGGCCCTGGCACAGGGGCAGGTCCTGCTCCACCCATGGCCTCAGTGCCCATGGCAGGAGGGGCTGAGGGGGTCCCACTGTCAGGCGGCGGCTGCTGGAAGCTTGGGCTCACACAGCCTTCAGCCGGTCACCACTCGGGCACCTCGCCAGATCTTTCTGAAGAAGTCTGCGCACAGCACAGATGTTCCTCCACTTCAGGGCTGAAAGTTCTCTCATCTAGAAGGTCCAGCGTGTACCTGACCCCTGAGCACTGAGCTCTGTCACACGCACACTGCAGGCTCAGTGCTTCTCCTCCTGACGGCGGGGCTGCTCACCAGCACTCTGAGAAGGTCAGAACACTCGCTGCACGCCCAGGAAGGGAGACATCAGGCTTCGTCAGTTTCCACTGCACAAGCATCACTTGTCGAGACTTTCAGAGGCTGAATCATCATGAGCCCAGGGCCCTCATGACCCCCATAACAAGAAGGAGGGACAGTCTCAGTCCGGCCAAGCCAAGGCTGAGTCTTTACTGAAGGAGGATGCTGAGGGCCCTTCTTCCCCAGCTTCTACCTGCCCCACGCCCACACACAGGCAAGGTGGAGGCCCATGCCTACCTCAGCTCCATCACTGGTGCAAACAGCATGCTGAGGAGTGCAGGGAGGCCCGGAATGGGCGGCATCAGGGAGGTCTCTCTCAGCAGCATGGTCGACCCTGCGCACAGGGAATGAGTCAGCTCGAGCCACACCAGCTCTGCTCAGCCCTTGCTCCTCCCAGTCGGTCCAGCGGCCTGCAGCACCCTCTTCTGCTGAGCCAGTCCCTTCTGGCCCCACACCAAGAGAGTGCTCCCTATTCTTGGGTCCCCTACACCCAACGACAGACACACAAGCAAGCCTAGCTATTCATCTCATCTGTTATTCTTTGCCTTCCCTCATTGGACTGCCAGGTCTTCCCAAGGCCAAGAACTCAGACTAGTTCTCCTTTGTAGCCAAGCATGGAGGAATAAGCGAGTGATGAAGAGATTAATTAATTCCTACATCTTCCTATGGAAGGAAAATGAACAACATTCCATGTGTACGTGTGTTATTAGGGCCTTCACACTGAGCCACATCTCCAGCTTTTTTAATGTTTTGGGACAAGGCCTTGCTCAATTGTCCAGGTCAGGCTCTAGCTGACAATCCTCCTGCCCCAGCCTCCTGAAGTGCTGGATTACAGGTGCTGCTCACCAAGCCCAGCTTCTATTTCTTTATTTGCATCAGCCAGTGCACTTAGGAACCAGCCTAAAAGTCTGGCACATGAGCACAACAGAGAGGGAGACACAGATAAATAGGCCCCCTGCTCACCAGTGGCGTTGACAGACAGTGAGGCTGCGACCAGCATCCTCTGGTGCAGGTCTGCAGGGGCATCGCTGATGATGACAGAGTTGATGCTTTCCTTGTCGATCCAGACGCACCTGAAGGAAGAACAGTACCACAGGGACTGCTAACGCACCAACCGGGCCACAGTGAGAGCACCTCCGGGACAGTCACACACACAGGTGCGGCAAGCCCCCTCTCCGGCCACTCTCCCCTCGTGGACTCCTAGCTCCCTCTGATGTTAGATGCCCCATGTGTAGACACCAAACCTGCTCACCACCCAACTCTGCCCTGCATCGGCATTGCAGCTGACAGAGGAGAAAAAGTCAGCCCTACCCTCCTCTTCTGTTCTCTCTGAGCAGAAGCCAGGAGCAGCTCCACAGGCCTCCTTCACCCCTCCAGCCCTCATTTCCGACGCTAAGCAAGCACTAGCCCGTGAGTTCCACCCCAAAGGCACAAGAGTGGCTGACCTTTCCGTACCTTTGCCCTGGCCTCCGCTGCACTGTGAGCTGCCTCAGAGCTAGTCCCTGCCTGCACCCTTTTGCTCTGAAGCTCATGTGTTCAGACACACATGCAGCCCTGCAGAGAGCTCCCAGGAGCACACACCCACTCAAAGGCCTGGGTGAGGCTGCGCTCTCCATTTCCAGTGACTCCTCAAGGCTGTTACTGCCTTTCAGGGACTTCAAGGAGCCAGGGTTTAGTTAGTGTTCATTTTCAAATGCCTATGGCAGGCTTCCCAACTGTGTTCTGATGACATCTTAAAAAACATGGAATCTGCCACAAGGCTTACAGCATTCTCTTCCCCAACCCAACTCTCCACTCAGACCAAATTATTCCAAGTCCTCACCAGTACAAACTCTCACACACAGACCTGCGTACCGAACCTGAAATCAGGGCTCTCCCTCCCGACACTGCCCCTGCCACTCCTCTGAGAACCTCCAGACCTTCCCTGTGTTGGCTGGGCCACACCCCAGGGGCTTTCACGATGTCCCGTGCTCTCCATCGAGACCCCGACATCACCCCCAGCTGCCAACACCCCTCTTCTTCTCTGCCATCCACCTGATGCTGAGGATGGCAATGTCCTGCTCACTATTGATCCCCACACTGCACAGACCTGGGGCATGACAGCTACAACCTGAAGAGAAGCCGTGGGGCTTTGGAGAAAGACACTGAAAATGCTAATAGAAAACAGCTCTCATGGAACAAAGAAAGCAAGCCTCAGATCTGGGGCTAAAAGAAAAACTTACATTCCAACAGTTTAGTGAGATTAGTTTCTCACAAAATATATAAGTAGCGCAGCAGAGAACAAATTCACGGGAAGTTAAACTTACCTGAATTTGGATATCCTGGTCAAACTGTGGCACTTGAGTTCACAGGGGCTGAAAGGCCCACGGAGCACGGCCTGCGCACACGAGACACACACTGTGGCCAGCAGCGGGGCCTCCCCAGTGCGAACGCCACAGACAGTGCGTGCGCTCCAACACCACATTTCCATCACTACCCCTCTGAAGCGTGTTAAGAATAAAGTGCCTGAAAGAAGGCATTTTTCTAGAATGTAAAAGATTCCCCTACACATGGACAGAAAACACTGCCGATGTCTCCTTCAAGGTGTCTGTCCCTCCTTTTTTTTGGTACCAGGGATTGAACTTGGTACCTTGCACTTGCCAGGCAGCTACTTATGCACTGAGCTACCTCCCCCACCCAATGTGTCAGTTCTTTAACTGCAACAGAACCAGCAGGCTGAACAGGCAGGCCTACGGCCACGTGGCCAGAGGCCGAGGTCGGGGAGAGGAGCCCTGAGCAGGTGGAGACTGTGTGGTCAGCTCCGCTCCAGACACCCTGCAGCACCAGCTCCAGGGCGTGCAGCTGAGGAGCTCGTCTCAGCCACTGGGCAGGAGGGCCAAGGTGAGACCAGCACTGCCCGGGGCTTCCCTCTAAGCCCCACTGGGCACCCGACTCCAGGCGCACCGTGCGAAAGCGCGCGCACGCGCACAAGCACCACCACCAGCCAGGGCGCACACGGCACCTTGCAGCTCGGGGTCCCCAGCCTACTGGAAGCGCAGCTCTGCAGCAGCATCTGGATCAGGCGCTTCTCATCATCCTTCCCAGCAGAGGGCACCGATGCAGCCGCCATACTCTCTGCTGATTTGGAAAGGAGGCCCTTGAGAGCCTCGTGGCTTTGCTAAGTGAAACAGGAAATTTCTTTAGTTAAAAGAAAAAATAAGGGCCAGCCAGAAAGCTCAGCAGACCAAAGCACCCACTTAGACAGAGCGCAGTGGCCAGGATCTCATTCCCAGCGTGTCGTGCTGGCCCTGATCCTGGTCGCACTGAGACTACAATTGAGGCTGGGTGCAGTGGTGCACGCCTGTAATCCCAGCGCTTGGGAGGCTGAAAACAGGAGTCTGATGTGTGTAGTGAGACCCTGTAGACCCTGTCCTAAATACATTAAAAGAAAAAAAGCAATCACATTAAAAGTACCTTATCCCTACCATAGTTGTGATGGCTTGTGTACAGATGTCCCCCCAAAGCCTCATGCAGTCATGGGGCACACCTCTAGTTTGTGATGAGCTCCTGATCCACTGGGATCGTGGGGGTGAGTGCTACCCCCCGTCTCGGGGGAGCGTGAATGCAGCATGAGGGGACAGACTCGCTCTCTGCAGCCGTTGTTGCCGCACGCCTCCCTTTTGCTCTTGCCTGTTTTGCTCTTTTCTGCGGCCATGAACGGCTGCCCTCGGCCATGTGCCGCTCCGCCTTGGAGCCAGCTGAGTGTGCACTAAAACCTCCACACACTGTGAGCTAAATAAACCTTTCCTGCATTTTGGGTGTCAGGTATTTTGTCCCAGCAACGAGAGAAAAGTAACAGAGACAACAGTCAAGACTTTCCTAGGCGTGATCTTATTCTGACCTGCCTAGCAAGCTATAAGGAGATAGTCTGATGAAGTTCATTTTAAAATTAAAACAAAAGAAATAAAAGATTTTATTAATTTCAGCCCTCAGAGAATTTTAGAAAGAAGCTCTCCCTAAAGAGCTGTCTTACATACGACACTTGGCTGCCTGAGGAATGCCCCCACAGCCTCTGCTCTCACATATTAGATGCGCAATGCTACCAGCTTCTCAGCTAACAGACTGCCCTCTTCCAATTCCAGCACTCTTCGTCCCAGCAGAAATTGGAGGAGTGCAAAGAAAGACCGTCAATATTAGGCCAAAAATGGCCGTGACACCTTTCAACCAAGAACAATGTTTACAGTTGATTTTAAAAGAAATTGTTTAATACTTCTGAAATGCTTGAAATATCTGAAATAAGTATTTTCAGTTTTCATCCTAGCTGTTGTCTCCTTTCAACAGCGGGAGTAGAGTCCAGAGTGGTGAGCTGAGCTACACTGCCAGCCCTTTTATGTTAAGATGTGGTCCCAGAGCCAGGCATGGTGGCAGATATGTAATCCCAGTACTCAGGAGGCTGAGGCAGGAGGATCACCAAGAGTTCAAGGCCAGCCTGGGCTACAAAGTAAGCTCCAGGCTGCGTGAATGGCACAGCGTAACCCCATCTCAAATAGACAGACAGACAGACAGATGGACATAAGACAGAGAGACATGGTTTTAGTAAGTTGCTTAACCTGGCCTCAAATTTACGATCTTTCTGCTTAGCCTGCCAAGTAGTTTGGACTACAAATGTGCATCACCATGTCCGGCTTAAAATAAGTATTATTTCATCACAGAGATAATTCTTAGATGCATTTTAAAAACCAAATAAACACATTTTCAAATCTAATTTCTCAGGGAAACCTTGAAGACAGATTTTTTTTTTTTTTTTTTTTTTTTTGTGGAACCCGGGATTGAACTCAGGCCCTTAACTCAGGCCCTTCCTTAGTAAGGAAGTGCTTATTCCACTGAGCCATCTCCCCTGCCCCCTCGAAGACAGATCTTTTTTTTTTCTTCTGAAGAACAGATCTTGATACCACACACCAAATACTGCAATACAACTCTACCCACCCAGCCCGCCTGTGTGTCAAACACACACCCATACACACCCACCCACCCACCACGCACACGCACGCGCGCTTCCTGGGAACAAAGGCACGTACTTGGGACTCGTAGGACTCCTCCGCCAGCTCTGCGTGGCCCTCGCTGATGAGGATATCTCTGACGTTGACAGTGTCCAGCGCCCCGCAGCAGCAGAACACGTCCACGTGCAGGACACCGTGCACGACCGAGAAGACCTTCACCAGGAGGGCACATCTGCGCACCAGGGAGGCGAACCGCCTGCTGGCCCTGCGGCTCCAGTGCTCGCCACACACAAGAGACCTGGCCGAGGGCCGCATTCTGCAAATCCTAAACTCCAACGCCTATGGGGCAGAGAGGCGCACGGAGACAGCTCTGTAGGCGAGTGAAGCATTCTGCCCACATCCCCTGAACACAACGTTCTCCATGCATCTGCTCTGTGTCCTCACAAAAATCCCAGCAACAACTGGGGAAGCGAGGCTTCCCAGCTAAAGAAGCTCCTGTCTTGCTCCCATCAGCAGCAGGGCGGTGGAAGCCAATGGCAAGGGCACCCCGGCACCTCCAGCCCCCCTCAACTCTGGGCTCACGCGACTGGAAGGCTTACAAGTAGTATCAGCAAATCAGTGCAAACAACTTGTCTTTTGCTAAGTTTGAACTCTTACATATATTTTTCCTTACTCTAAAATCAACAATGTCTAAAATACCAAGGGCAGTATCTATTTTTGAGAGCAGAGACTGAATCTGCCTAGTGCAACACAGTCCCGTCCCCATCTGAGCTCAGCTGACCCGCGTTAGGTGAGAGTGGGCCGCAGCCCTCCAGCCAAATCCCTTCCAGGGCTCAACACCTACTTCCAGAGACTTCTCCACCTTACCTGGAATGGAAGCTCAAGAAACTGACAGGGCATCTCCATCAAAAGATCGAGGTCTACATGAGACCTGTTACCATAGTCTACAAAGAATACCTACAAGACAAAGACAGCAGGCGCTCTTACACAAGGTCAAAAACAAGGTCCTGCTTCAGCAACGGAAACACAGTGATCTTCTTTAATTCCATAGCCACAGCCTAGTCCTACCCTAATGGCAATTATATCTCATTTTCATATGTATTTACAATTATATGTAAACTGCTATAATTCTGTCCCCTTTTTGAATGATTTTCTATAGGAAAAACATACCTCAGCAGAATTTCCAGAAACATAAAGGATCTGAGCTCTGAAGTAGCTTTTCTTATCAAACTCCGAGAAAGGCGCCAGGCAGACCATGTCAGGGTGGGGGTGGGCTGGCAGGGGCACCAACTCCAGCCTGTTAATCTCAGCAGCCAGCTTCTGAAGCAGCTCTGTGTTCCTTTTGTCAGTCCTGTAGCCCCAGAAGTGTCCCACCTCTACCACCTGGACAGAAGAGGGGGTTAGGCTGGGGACAGGCAGAGATGAAGCCTAGGAGCGGCTCACATGGCACTTCGCAAGCCAGTGACACAGGGCCTTGGCCCTCCCAAGGCTGGAGAGGGCCAGGTGGCTGCCAGGGCACGGCCCGCGGGGCGGAGAGTGGAGATGACACCCAGCAGCTTCTGCCCTGTGCTGCCACAGACCATGAGGGCCCACCACCTCAGGGCTGCAGCCTGCTGCGAATCCAGATTTCTGCATCAAGTTTCCTAGTGGGTGCAGCTATAGACTTACACAAAGCATACAAGTGTTTTAACTAAAATTTTAAAGAAATAAATGGGGGCTGCCCATTAGCTCAGTGGTTTAAGTGAGTGCTTCAACAAAGCAGGATGCTGTGGTTGGTTCCAGCCCCATATCCTCAAGCCTTGCCAGACCTGCCCTGAAGGCATCCTGAGCCAGCCAAAAAAAAAAAGAAAGAAATCTGGGGGGCCACAGCGAGTGTCTATAGGTCGAGAAACCACCTGCCACACATCTCCCTACAATAAAGTGGCTGTTGAGGATAAAGAAAGGTAATAAAATCAAACCCAAATAATAATGGAGACGATGTGAGTCCCGTCGATATAAACTGAATCAAATAGACACATATTATTATGTCAGCTAATATTTTTAACAGATCTTATTAAATATGTTTGTTTTAGCACTTTCGCACATTTCTACTGGTGGCTTAGACCACCAGCGTCCAGGCCTGACCATCCCACGGGAAAGCCTGAAGCCCCCAGGGAGACTGTCTGGTGCGCCTCAGTGGGACCAGCAGAGCTCAAGCTGGTGGGAACCAACACACTCACATGAGAACCTCGCAGCAGGCAGCAGCACATACGTGGTTACGGCCCTGCACACGTGTTAAATGTACGCAACACTTTAAAAACTGACACTGATTACAGAGTAAATATTTGCTTCATCTTCTACTTCGGATACATTCCAGTTTAATAACAACAATTCAAGCTTTCTTACAGTTGCTAGCACCTATCACAGGTGCCTGTATGTACTTACTTAACGAACACACACGAGGCTTCTAGGACGCAATCACGCCATTCTTACCTCTGTAACCTCCACGGTTAGGAGGAGATCTGCAACTGGCTGGGAGCTGTCCCGGGTGCTGAACGAGACCTGCACAGGATCTACTGTCTGCTTCTGGAAGTCTACATTCACCCTATGTAACACAAGCATTATTTTTTAAGAAGTCAATAAAAATCAAGAGTTACTGAAAAAAAAATCTCTTGTGTGAAGTTATCACCTGACCTTATCTGTATTGCTATAAACAAAAGACATTTTAATAAAACACCAGCACCTGTGCTACAGGTGGCGCTGCAGTGTGCCCTGAAGGCCACAGCCCTGCCGGGAGGGAAGGGAGCTTCCGGAGTCTGAGTCAAGAAGGCCCCCAAGGCTGCCCATACGCATGGCTGGGGCTTTGGAGGGCCGGGCCAGCCCTCTGCAGCAGGACGCGAGGAATCTGTCTCCCTTTCTTGCTCCCTGCCCACCAGGACACAGCAACTTCCTTCTCCCACTCCACTGTGTGGTCTGAGACCTCGCTGGGTCCGCAGAGTTAGTGCAGAGGTCTAAGCACCTGCCTAGGCAAGCGCAAAGACCCGGTTCAATCGCTGGCACCACATGTTGTGCCGGCCCTGCCCCAGGCACGTCAAGCCAGCCACCAAGACCAGGCATGGTGGTGGCGAACACCTGTAACCTCGCGCTGGGGAGGCTGAAATGGAAGGATCACTATGAGTCTGAGCTGCGTAGTGAGACCCTGTACCAAATACATAAAATTTAAAAAA
>NDGN011309595.1:0-18706 GCA_002564285.1 Tympanoctomys barrerae
GCCCATTTCATTAGATCAGGAAAGTAATCTTCTCTTTCTCCATCAAAAGTAACAGACAGACCTATATTAATCACATGTGGAAAACAAGAGCCACTTTAGGACATGTCATTCACAGAGCTCTTAGAAAGTAAAAGCAGAGCACAGTCACAATGGGACTCGTCTTATGCTCCAGTCTTGAAATAAGCAGTCATGCACATGCCTAACCAAGTACCACAAAGGGGGAATTAAAGTCCTGCACTCCCTATCGGCTACAGAAAAGTACATCCTGGTACTTACTAGGTGATACACTGCACAGGAGCACGACTAGATAATATGATGGCAAGGGCAGCAATGTCTCTGTTGCTGCTACTGCCACTTTACAGCGCGGCCATCTCCTATGAAGTCTAACATGCCATGTCTCATAGTCACACTGGCCTTCACCAGATTCCCACTGAAACAAAAAGCCACTGCTGACACACGGGCACTGGAGACCTGGGAAGGGACGGGAACCTCTACAACCCTGATGTGCTGCAGAGCTCCACGACACGACATACTAGAACATTTAATCAAGTCAGGCCTACAGTTATCAATGTAAGTAAGACATAACATATACACTGTGCTTTCTAAAAAGTCAAGTAGGGCTGGAGATATAGCTCAGTGGCACAGCACCTGCGTGGCAAGCACAAAATCCTGAGTTCAAGTCACAATATCAATAATAACTAATAATGTAAAGTTAGTATTACACTATGTAAATTTTAGAACATGCTTACATGGCTGTGATTGTCTTGATAGTATTATGAGGTTATGCATAGAGGAGAAAAGCACTCACAGCAAAGATGAACACTCCCTGAAGAGGGAAGGGATGCTAAGAATGGAACCGTGGGCTACAGCCATATCTGTGTCATCTTATCCCTTAGAAACAAACCCTAAAGCCAAGCAAAGGATGGAGGGTGGGGAGGAGGAGAACAGTAGGTAGGAAAGAAGAAAAGAAGAATCTAACACACACAACTGTGGCGCTGTTCAGTCAGGTAGCAGAAGCTGAGGTACGTGTTATACTGCCTTCTAAACCTTTCAGCATGTTTGAAACACTCAAAAAGGATGAATGGCCACGGGCACAAAACCCACTATGTTCTGATGATTCAAAAGGGGGAGCAGACACTTCATGAGCATGCAGGAGGTGCCCAGCATAGTACTGTCTCACGCCGCATGTGTAGAGACACTGCTGGAGAAGACAGATGACTAGAGCTGGATACACGTTGTCAGAATTTCTTACCTCAGTGAAATTAATAAATGTTCCAACTTTGGTATCAGCCTGAGACAATATTCTCTACTTGGAGAAGCTTGAAACAGACAAAAATTTTCTGTCTGCCTATCTGGTGAGAAAGGATTACCCCGGTCTACAACCTACCACATGCCATTTAACCTGCAGCCCATAGGCTGCTTGTCACTTTTGGAAAAATAGTATAGTAACAAATGGAAAAGAAAGATCTGTCACTTATATAGGTTAATTGCATTACATCTTTCATCTGTGGCCCGCGATGGTTCTGCCTCCCTCACTGGGGCCCAGCAAGCAAAAAGGTTGGCTACGCCCCACCCTGTAAAGGAACCTGTCCCCTTCCTACTAGGGGCTTGGGACCAACCGTACTGAGGACCTTAAGACTACAGACGTGTTACAGATGTGCACATGCACACATTTCAGGACAGCAAGGCAGCGAGCCTAAGAGGGTTCTCTGGCCCTTTCCGGGTGTGCCTCTTCCACATTCTCTCCTGCTACCTCCCCGGGATTCTGCATACCAAGCTGCACTTCCCACACTTTAGAGAACAAAAGCAATGGGCACTGAATGAGTCTTTTCAGAGCAATACTTGGCCCCGCTGCCAGCCTGGCTGAGAACCAGGGCAATGGCCATGAAATGTACCCTTAAGAAATGTAACTCCATGTCTGAGCTGAGCAAGATAGGCTGCAGTCAATCACGAACATGTAGCAGGACACGGCCAAGCAGCACAGATGTGTGTACCTGGCCATAGATAGTTTTATACACGGTCCTCAAATGCTAAGGAAACACAGCATGAAAATAAGATTTAGGGGCTGGGGAGATAGCCCAGCAGAATAAGCACTTGCCTGGCAAGTGCAAGGTTCTAAGTTCAATCCCCGGTTCCGCAAAAAAAAAAAAAAAAGATTTAAATAAATATTCCATAAAATATAAATAAAGCTCAGTCTCCCCACCTCATATAAACACTTTCCCTTACAGCTCAGCTCTTTCACCCTCTGGTCTCAGAGGCGGGCACGGTCTCAACCGTCTCCCAAGACATGCTCTCTGGGTCCAGGAGCCTTTCTACAGACAGGGACCTACAAGCTGAGACTTCTACTTTCAACATGCTGACCCACACCAAGCTTCCACGTGAGATTATTAAAATGTATTTATCTAGCAATTTTACCTTTTTGCTTTTTCCGTATCTTCTCCACCAGAGACCGGATCTGCACATACTCCTCCCATTCCTTCCCCGGGCTGGGTGCAGGACTGCTGCACTCTGTAACGTAAGAGACGCGGTGTGAAGCATCCTCCCTCACCCTCACACAGTGGTCTGCACAGGGAAGAGGGCTCAGATTTTGTTGGCTCTTGTTTCAAGGACAGGATTACCTCCGCACAGGCAGTAAACAGGCAGTGTGTCAGTATAAAGCAAATGTACTTTCAAAACACATAAACCCTCTGAAACCTACCAGTGGCCTCATTAAACTGGGACCAGCCCCTCTGTGCAGGCAAGACCTAGCTGCTACCCACCTGTCCTTGCAGAAGTGTCCTTCCTCAGAAGACACTTGTGAAAAAGCAACATCTAAAAAGCTCAGCTAAAATGAAGAATATCCCCAAAATTCTTCTAGGTGGTAAAAGGAATATAATCTTTTTAGGTAAGCGCCATAACAATAGCTCGCCAAGGAAACCAGTTAAATTGGACATAAGGATAATTAGTTAACGAACACTTCACACCCGTGTCCAGCACTATATTAAGCACTCTGGGGGAGTTCCAAAGGAGATGGCATTGATGTTGCTGAAAAAGATGCTAAGACTCTACCGTAGGACCAGAACCAGAGACCAACACCCCGGGGCCTGGCTGGTGTGCCGTGTGGCCCTGGCCCCTGCGCAGCTTACTCCAGCTCACTCCTTGGTAAAACACCACAGCAGCATGAAGAGGGAGGCCCCCTTCCCACGCTCCTACTGAACGAACCTCTGGCCTCCCTTTGCCCCTTAAGGGAAGCGCAGATGAGGCAAATAATTAACATGAGGTGGCTCTGTGCTGAGCCCTAACTTTCAGGCTAACCAGTCTGACTTCATTCTTCCTCCAGGGCCCTGTGGTGGCCCTGCAGGAAAGCTGCCTCTAGGATGGTGGGCAGGGGACAGTGGTACAGACAGCTGGGCTCTGCAGGGGCCCACACAGGTCACAGGAGGACCTGACCCTGACTTGGCTGCTGCTTGCTTTCCGTCAGTGAGGACAAGCTAAACTTTTATAGGAGGTTCAGCTGTCACAGAAGGTAAACACAGGGACAAAGGTCAACGGAGTGATCACAGCTAAACAGCACCAATTTAAATTCACAACTTTAAAAAGCTACCAAGTTCTGCTAACCTGCTAAAGCAAGCATGAGCACTTAAGCACCTTTATTCCCTTGAAACAAGAGCTCTTGAACTTCACGTAATCACTGGGCAGGAGGCTAGCCACTCAGCAAGGCTGTGCGGAGAGAGGCAGGCTGCTGCACTTCCACACGCAGAGCTCACGAGCTCCCTCGCCATGCTCCTTCCCCACCCCAAGAGGCAGTCACAGGAGGTCGCTGCTGAGGACACAGTGCCTCCGAAGGTCTGAGCCCTCCATGTGAGGTAACGGGGCCTGTTCATGCCCCAGCACCTGTAAGGACCCCTCCCTGCTGGTGACATGGCTCCTGACCAGGAGGGGACATGAGCTGTCTGCCCTGCACGCCCATCCAGGGGCCCAACTCCGCACACAGGAACAGCAGCGGGACAGTGAGCAGCACTTACTCTGCAACAGCTCACTGGTCAGGTTCAAGATTTCCTTCGGAGACACGCTGGCTGCAGCCCCAGTGCCTGATTTCTGAGTTTTTACTCGACTCTTCTTACCCATTTTCTGACTACAAGAGAGAAAAGACAAAGAAATTACAACACCAAGTAACAAAACCAAGTAATAAGATGTGTCACGGCAGCATCCTCACCATGGGATGCTAAGACCTGACCTGGCTGCTTCCTGAAGTTTCTTCCCAGAAAAAGAGACACGTATCACTAGTACTTAAAGACTCTTCAATGGGAAACATTAACAAATATACATAGACATCCTCATGGCAGTCATGGGAATAAATGTTTCTTTAATTTTTTTATTTACTAATACTACAGTATAAGCAAATTTCACTCTAAAATCTACAAAGATTTTATTGTGCATGCTAAATATTTATTCCACAACACTGCAAGCATAGCTGTGATGTACATACGAGACACACACACGATCATACGGGCACAGAGACATAGATGCTCTCTGCCCACTTTCCTTTAAAAGAATCTTTTCCCACTAGCAGGAACTACAGGCTAAGCAGCAGTTCACTGGTCAGATTCAAGATTTCCTTTGGAGACACCCTGGCTACAGCCCCAGAGCCTGACTTTCGGGACAAAAGATTTAGATGTGTCTCTCTCACTCCACAGAAAACCACTGATTCTTTGTGCACTGAATCAATGCACGAGGCTAAGTGCTAAAATAATGGGGAAAAGCTCAACACAGTCCACAGGGTAATGAAACTGGAGAGATAATGTAAGCGCGACATCTTTCCCAAGGAAGATCCCAAGTGTCTCGCCACAGCTTTGCTAGAAGGCCGTGGCATGCATCACCTTCTGGTCTGGCACCGCAGCAACCACAAGTCTTGGATCACTGGACATAGAGAAAAGGCCCCAATGCCTACAACCAAATGTAAGCGTGCAGCACAGGGCAAACCAGTGGCATTCTGGGTAAAGGCCTCTACATGATGGCATGCTTCTCAAAGGAAGGAGCTTGCATGTTCACAGAAAAGGCCAAGCAATACATGGACACAGGCCAGGCTGAGAAGCACTAGAGATGTGGGCCCTATGGCCTGAGAGCCGGGGCCTGGTCGTTGAACTGCAGTGTATTAGGAGAGCAACCCAGGGAGATGGACAGAGAGTACAGCCACGGATGGTAGAGCAATAAGGAGCGGGCCACCCCAGCAACATCTGCTCTGGAGCTCCTGGCCTGTGAGCCACATGTGACCTTTCTGACCCAAAAGGCATCCACTGGCCCATTTACTCGTTACAAAAAGAAATGGCTAATGGGTGTGTGTGCTGTCACCCAGTGGTAGTGAGCATGCTCAGCACGTGCGAGGCCAAGTTCAAACCCAACACCAAAACCAGAAGCTTCAATTACAGTGGGGAGGCATGTGACTGGTCCAAAGAGAGAACAATGCGTGTTCCCTCACTCTGAGTAAGATCGCTGATCATACTGTGATCAAGTCAGTGCACTAAGCCAAGGGCTAAAACGCCAAGGCGTGTGTCTAGTCTGTGAAGGGTTAATGTGCAACCTGCGCTGAGAGTGCCCGGTGCACAGTACCAGGCGTCCTGGACGGGCAAAAGGGTACCAGGAAAGACACTCTGAGCTGCTGCAGAATTAAGAGGAATTAGTTCTGCAGTCAAAGACAAAGCAAGTAGGGGAAGCACAGGGGGGCCACTGTCAGTGTTTCTGCTTACACTGAGCATCCTCATAAAGAGAAAAGCTTCCTTCCCCCATCCTCAGCTGAGGCCCATGTGTACCAGCATCTCTGTGGAGGACCATTGAACTCCACTGGAAAATAGCCCAAGGCACTAAGGAGCTGGGTACAAGGACCTTAACCGTTTCCACACATAGCAGATCTGCCGGCCTGGCAGGAAGAAAGGCAGCGCCCGCTGTCGGGACAGCTCCCAGCCTCTGCTGCAGCCTGCTCTACAACCTTTGGCCCCGTGAGGCTCTCACAATTCAAGATCACTCCAGATGTGCACTCTGGGGAGTCTGAGGCTGCCGGCCTTCTCCACCAGGGCTACAAAGCAGGTTTTCCTGGCTAGACTGAGCCCCTCACATCCCCAGTCTTCCCCTGGCATCTGCCCAACTCCAAAAGCTCATAAAGGCAGCAGCAATTGCTGCCCTGCATTTGGTGCCTGCCTCTGCCAGGCAGCAGGTAAAATCCATCCCATCATTTGAACTTTCCGGACGCTCAGAGCAGTCCCTATTATCCCCATGTCTTAGGTGACATCTGCAGGAAGGTCAAGGCCTTTCTCATCAGGTAAGGCACAGAGCTAGGACCCGAGTTCAGCACCAAATCATGTCTCTGTGTACAGACAGGATCCATGCAGTGCTGCAGGCTTCCATACTGACACCGAGACACTAAGCACATGTCTCGATGTCTCCTCCTGCGCGCCACCGAATTCACCCGAATTCACCCTCTCCCAAGACCCTGTCGCATATCTGCTGCAGGCCCCCTCCCTGCTGCTCACTCGGCATCCCACTACCAGCTCCTGCGTCCTGCAAGACCAAGGGCATCAGTCGCTCACATGGGCACCAGCATGTGCCCTGTGCAACATGCTCCTTTCCCCTCACCCCTCAGTCAAATGCTCACCAACTGGTTTTCCTCTAGAAACCCTGCTTAGATGACCCGTTAAGACTCCTACTCCTGGGGCAGGGGAGATGGCTCAGTAGAATAAGTGCTTCCCTGGCAAGCGCAAGGGCCTGGGTTCAATCCCCGGTTCTGCCAAAAAAAAAAAAAAAAAAAGAAAAAAGACTCTACTCCTCTGTGTTACACTCTCCTCTCATGTGCACCCTTGCGATCTCTGTACATCCTCCCATTACTGTTGGACCCCACTGCCCCGAAAACTGGCTCCCACACTGGGGTCCCCATACAGAAGACTCCCTGCGGCACCACCATTTTGGACTTATTTATCTTCCTAGCCCCCACCTCCAGCCCTGAACTCAGTGCAGAGGAGGCCATGGAAGACACTACCCTGAGCTCCCAGGGAAGCACCCAGTCAGTTCTTAGGTCAGGTCAAAATCTATGTTTCTGGGGGCTGGGGAGATGGCTCAGTGGAATAAGCGCTTGGCTGGCAAGTGCAAGGCCCTGAGTTCAATCCCTGGTTCTGCAAACAAACAAAAAAATCTATGTTTCTGAAGCTCCTGCTGCAACTTCTATCCCCTTGGAAGGCAGAGGGAACACCACTCTAGCCTGGTGTGAGACACTGCCAGACTGATGGCCACGATGCGTGGGCAGCACAGTAGGCGTCCCTGACAGTTACTCTCCCACCGCTAAATACAAGCAAATCATTCCCAAGGTTCCCTTTTCTCCAGTCAGAAAACTGCTGACTTCTAGATACAGCAGTAAGTGTAGAGACACACAGAGGTGAAACTTCAAACACACCAGTGAATGCCGCCAGGAGAGCAGGCGCCCTGGAAAGTTGTCTGCCAAGGCCTATGGACTGTCTTGGGACCCCACCTTCCGGAAGGGATACGGGCCCAAGGGGAAGGTAGGAGGCAGATTCTCCAGCTCAGGCGGGAAGAGGTCCCTGCCCTCTTCAGTACCACAAACTCCCTGCACGGAATCCGTGCAGCCAGAGGCACATGGCTCGGCCTTTATGTTTACTTTAAAATTCATCTGAGCCAGATGTGCTAGTGCATGCCTGTAATCTCAGCACTCTGTAGGCTGAGGCAGGAGGATGACTGCAAGTTCAAGGCGAGCCTGGACTACAAAGAGAGTTCAAGGCCAGTGTTGACTATATAGCAAGACCAACAAAAAACCAAAGAATGTTATCTGCAGAGGGCAGGAATGTCTACAGATTAGCCAGCAGATGTGCCTTGAACTTACAGCCACCACTGTCTCTAAGGTTCCCGCGCCTCTGCAGTCAGTACGATTTGCCACTCTTTCTAGCATTTGTGGGACATCCCTACCTCATGGCATTGGAAGAGAAAGGCCCGATGAGGCTGTCTGCCACAGTGGCTCGCTCCGCACACTCAGCCTGTCCAGCTCATCCTTGGGACACTGGCACTCTCACTCTTTGTCTGGCTGTCCTTACCCTCTCTGAGGAGTGTCGAGCCCTCAGCTCACCAGCTTCTTCCCACGGCCCACCCCAACCCTGGTGAGCTCACCCGCACTGTCCTAGCCTCATCTCTACATGACCTGCAGAGTCCAGCACAGGGACACAGACACCAGATGGTCAACTGTTTGCAGAATGAGAAACTCTGGCTATCAAGCTTGTATGTATAAGCATTATTAATTTTGAGGTTTCTCCCACTAGCAGTCAAAATGAGACACTGATTTAATATGTACATAGTTCTGCTAAAAGTAAAAATTCAAATGTATCCCAAGGGAGCAAGGTAGACAGGTTGGCCATACCATGAAGCTCAAGGATTAGGGCTAGCAGCAAGTTTATGATATCATACTTAAAGAAAAGTTTCTTTTAGAAGCCCATAGCTTACTATATGCAAAATTTTAGCATATTGAATACAATAATAGAAACTGAAAAACACACTCAAAATGTCTGAGTCATTCTTTGAACAAGATGGCAAAACAGGACTGAGTCCACTCTGATGGAAAAACGGGAACTAGGGCCCAGCACAAGCTGAGGCTCGGCAAGGGCTGGGACCAGGGCCATGCACAGCCGCCCACTGCAGCCTGCTAGGCGCAGCAGTGAGGACACAGTTGTCAGGAGGCTTAGAGAGGGCGAAGTCTTGGCCACAACACCAGAGCCACCAAGCAGCTGCCCTGCAGCTTCCAACACGCAACCCGGGATTCTTTCCAGCACAGTCAGTGGCTGCCTCACAGAGCCACACTCCCAGACACGAGTGCTCCAGGGTTTCTGTCCCTAGGACGACATGAGCTGCTGCAGCGGAAGACCACAGAATTAGAGAAAGCCACACCCATGAGTCCATAGAGAAGGCTGGGGACCCAAATGCACCACCCCAAAGAGCAACACAGACAATTCCTCAAATACCTGAGTAACTAAACCCAGAGGACAAGGACTCAAGTGCAGTTTTGAGTCAGTTTGGTAAGGTGTTAGCATCCAGCCGCTGGGGATGTTTTTGCTAGCTGACAGCTAACAAAAGAGATGTATGCTGTGTGATTTCCCAAACCTTTTGAATTTGAAATTACCTATCCTTTTCATGTAGGACCAAAAATATCTTACATGCAATGAATAATGTTGTGATTTCAGTTGAACTGGGGGCCAGATTCCAGGTTTCAGTAAATCAAACTGTAAAGCAGATATAGATGTCATTAATAGCCTTAATGCTCCCAGTTTAAATTTTAAAAAAGTCTATCCATTAATCATTCATCAGGTCCTACAAAGACCAAATATTTATAGCCAATATTTATTTCAAATATTTAAATAAAGAAAATGTAAGTATATGCTAAACTAAATACATGTGTCCCACTTCCCTCCCCCTCTTGCATTATTAGAAATGTTAGCTAGAAAGTATGAGGCTAAGGTATTTTCCTCCAAAGTTTTGACTGAACTAAGGTATAATTTACAAATACTTAATGAATTAGAGAAAACAGGTACAGGGAAAAAGGATTTAAACAACACTTAAAAATCAGCATGAACAAAAGCACTCCAGAACTGACAAATGGAATGAACAATGACAGAACCATTCACAGCAAGGGACACCTATAAAAAGACCAGCTAGCTACCAGCTTCACACATCTCTTCTTCACCATCAAATTATGTTTTAAAACTTCAAAAATCTATAGGATCCTCAAACTCTAACCCTTTAAAGCACTGTAAACTTTATCAGGTCCATCAACAACTCCTCACCCCCAAAAGACAGTAACATACAAGGCATATCCAATTATTAAAGTACCAACTGACACCCAGGGGATATCGTAAGCAACCATTACCTTTCACCACTACAGTGATTCTTTCCCATGTAATCTGCACAGTGCGATGTTTTCACTGGGAGAAGTAAAATAAAGCAGATTTGGAGACCATGGCTAATGAGGAAGGAGGGACTGACAGATACATATCTCATTTTTACAAAGTAGAGTTCACATATACTGCACATATAATGGAATTCAGTTGTGGGGTTTTTGTTTTTTCAAAAAATTCTAAATGCAAAGTACACATGTTCGTATTTTGCTAAGACATACAAATATACATACATATACACATTCAGCTTTTCCTTTTTCGTGAAAACGCTGTTTTCAACTAAACACAATTGAAATAATCAGTTCTGATTGCTCTTGTTTAGCAATTTACCCAGGAAACCCTAGCTCAGGCACAGCGTCGGCATCGAGGCCGCCTGCGCTGCCTGACCCAACTCTACAGCAGTACTGAGTGAAGGAGGCACAGTCACAGACCACCTCCCACCTCTGGCTCCTGCTGTGCCACGCACTCACAGGGGCAAGAAAACCCAGGGCAGGAAAATAGGAACCACGCTTGTAAATCTTAGGCCAACACCCCATATCCCTGAGTGACTTCCCCCACTACCGAAGCAGCACACACATGCTGGGGTGACCAACATGCCAAAACATCTATTTATGTTCTTCAATTTGTACCATTCTTCCAAATAAAGAAATAATGGCACCCCATCCACAAATGAGGCTCCTACCTAAGGAAATTGCCTTTGCTCTCCTCCCAAGAAGGAAAAAGAAAAAGAAGAAAGAAAAACCAAACTGTTGTAAAGCAGTGACTCACTTGCTATCATGAAAAATCCTATTATAGCTTTCTAAAATAAACAAGACAGTTTTAAGTGTGAAAGAACAGTTGTAATCCACTAAATTACCTTCAAGCCACTCACCCTCCTGGTGTAAGGACTCTGGATTCTAGAACTCAGCACCACCAGATTGGAAGAGACCTCTGGAGTTGTCCACTCAAACCACGAGACTGCCCAAGTTTCAAACAATGGCACCAACATTCCACAGCAGTCATGGTTTCCTACTCACTGCCTAACTCAAGTTGCAAACACTCTGCCCTGCCCTCTCAGTTGCCTCTGGCGGCCAAATGCACCTGCCGAGGCCTGAAGCTTCTAACTCTCAGTGGCGAGCAGCTCAGGTAGGGGACCTCCCCGCATCGTCCTCCAGGAGCCACCAGAGCTCTGCTGTTCGAGAGTGGACCATCCTCGTGGCCTCTGCAAACTTGCAGAAGACAGCTCTTGTGCTGTCCCCAGGCTCTCCTCTCCTCCAGGGCCAACACCCCGCCACCACACAAGGCTCACAGGTGACTGCAACCACCTGAGACACTGCACTTCACCTCCGAGGGCGGTGCTCAGAGGCCACGTGACCAAAAGCCCGGCTCTCAGAGGGCAGCTGCGTGGGGCTCCTGCCTTCCTGGAATCAAGACGCTCCTTCACCTAGGAGTTCCTCAGTGCCTGTTCACAGTTCTTGAGTACCTAGCTGGAACCGCAAAACTGAGCAGGACATCACAGGACCGTAAACAACGAAAGTGGTCACACACTGATCTTCAGCAAAACAGATTGGCACCTTAAAGTGGGTTTTTCACTCGATTGCTCACAATCACTGTCACATTTGCTTCAAGATTCCAAGGACGCCTCCACCGCATCATCCCCAACACAGTGGCCACCTAATCGCCTCACTTGGGCTTCTACTATGTACCAGGAGCCAAGGTGAGCAGCTTACACATCAGAGAAGATAAATATCGTTATCTTTACAGATGAGAAAACTAACACTTAGATTAACTTCTACATGAGGATATGTTCAGTTCATAAAGTGTTACAGATATTTAGTAGTAGGTCAAATGAAAACCAGCCAAAGTACTTATAAAGACAGTAAAACAAACAAACAAACAAACAAACTGCATCTCTGACATTCAAAGGAACACCTGCAGCAGTAAACCATACTGCAGCTGTAAGTTGCTGTCTTTAGTCTCTAAAGGCCAGGCCTATTTTGTTCACCTTGTCCCAATACATACGAGTGACATGATCAAAACTTCCACACGCAAGCACATCACACACAGATGTCTCGCTCTCTCTCTCTTTTTTGGGGGGGGTACCGGGAGTTCAGGGCCCTCTCTTTAATTAAATTTTTTGTTTGTTTGTTTGTTTTGTGGCCCACTCAGCCTGCCCTGGGGGCGGAGCTGGTGCAGCTTGTGGTGTGAGGAATCCAACCAACCTAACTGCGGTCCCTGTGGTCCCTGCGGTCCCTGCGTGCGTGCCTAAGCAGGCGCCTCAGATCAGTGAGCTGTCTTGCTGGCCCCACACACAGATGTCTCAATGCCACCTCTCGTCGGGTGAAAAAAACAGCAGAAGCAGCTAGATGACCACAGCAATGCTAAACAATTATACCCACCAAATGAAAAACCTCGTTAAACTACTGATAAGTACTTTATGGGAAAAGCAACTCAATAAGTATTTTTCAACATGAATCCTTAATTTCTCTTACCTGCACTTACTAGAAAAGTATTTGTATTAAAGGGTCATGCCTACTTTCTCAAATTGAGACTTTTTATATCACCCAGCTGCAAGAACATTTTAGACCTTGTTATGTGTTAATGTATTCTTTAAAAAATAGAAAGCAAAACTCAAGATCACAGGCAGTAATGAACATGAAATGCTGCATATTTATTGAGATACGATATATATAGTCAATTTTTAAAAAATTAAAGTGTCCTTATAGACATCGGATTATCTACATTCTCTAAGCAATTTTCAGTCCCTGCAGTGTCCCCCATCCCTTCCTAGCCTACGCTGTCACTGAGAGAAGGCTGAGAGGTTACAATTTCACTCTGGCTTAAGAATCAGTGTTGCCAGGGAGATAGCTCAGTGGCACAAGTGCCTGTCTGGCTGCTGCAAGGTCCTGAGTTTGATCCCTAGTTTAAAAAAAAAAAATCAGTACCTTTCAGATCATTTTCAAAGTCTCAATCTCAGAGTGAGCTTTGTCTTCCAGTGACAGCTAAGAGGGCATGGATTTATCTTGACTGAGAATTTACTTCTTGGAAAGTACTTAATATGAGGGGGCAGGAGGCAGGAAAAGAATGTTATCAAAGTCTTAACATTGATATTTGAATTTTATTCATAATAATTTGAAATCATTTCCTTTACTCAAATGTATTTGAAGTGAAAAGAATATCCATATTTATGTTTGTACCTCTTGTCTTCTGATATACTTCTATAACCTGGGGTGAGGGGATTCCCAAATGGCAATAAGGCCTACAACATCTAATCTCTGGATGGAGTTACTGGGTGAATTCAAGAACAAAAAGCAGGCTCTCAGCATTGTAGATTTTTGTAACTCCCCCCCCCCAAGGCTATTCAGAAGAGAAAGAAAAAGGAAAAAAAAAAAAAAAAAACTACTACGAAAATAAGAGAATACTTTGCTAGAAATTTATTTTTATCTTGACAGTAAACACTACAAAATCAGTATCTTCATACCAAAATAATACCTTCCATTTTATGAATAGGTAAATAAATTGACAAAAAGAAATCCATTTTGCTAAGTATATAAGTACAAACACAAAAATGAAAGCCACAGAACATTTTACAAGCAAGGAGCCCTTCATCTATCGGCCCTAGTCGGAAGGAGCCGACATCCAAGAACTGACGCTTCTGTGACTGTGGCCAGAGGAAACACTCCTCGCTAGTAAGAGACTGAACCAACTCAGAAAGCAAGTGACCGGCTGCAGGCAGCTCCCATAGGAACATTTAAAAGAAAGGAACTTCACTTGTGTTAAAAAATATTTAATGCCACAGTCCTAAGCACCACCTAGTCATCTTCGGAGCAACACAACCACGGCTCCATTCCCAGGCCTCTGGCCCACGGAGAGGAGGCTCACTCACTAGACACTTCCTCCTACCCTGGACAAAAGCGGACACACAGCAGCCTGGAGCAGGCAACCTGTTTTTGGCTGATGAAGAGCCTCCAGAGAGAGACACACAGTAAGACAGTCTTCCTAGTTACATATGAAAATAAAAACAATACTACTTAATTGAAACACTGATAAAGGGCAAAGTCTCACACTAAACTGACACTGAGCCAAAAAGCCTGCAGCGGAACCTTGACTTGGAGGTAGTGTTCTTACTCTCTGATGAAATTCCACGTGGCACAAACTATGTGCAGTCAGCCTCCTCTCCCTGCAGTCAGCCTCCTCTCCCTTACAACCTTTAGCCTTGGGTTCCAGGTGCAAACAGTGGATCGAAAGGTTTGGAAATTTCACCTGTACTGAACATGTGTATTTTTGGTTTTTTAAAACATTATTGTTCTCTAAAGACATGCAGTACATGGCAGGTCCTGACACTGTATTAGATCCTACACATAGTCACAGACGACTTACACTGGCCGGATGATGTGCATGGGCTGCCCCCAACTGTCACCACTTTCTGTAAGGGCCACGAGCACAGGCAGGTTTCAGCATCTGCTGGAGGGCATCCACCAGAAGCACACCTGCTGCCAGTGAATTCCAACTTATCTACTAAAGTTTTACCTCAACCAAGTCTCTAATGTGCTGGTGATGACACTGTCCCTAGCGCTGTCATCTCCATCATACTCTTCTAGGTATGAGAATATAAGAGTTTTTAGAAGACTTTTGTGACTTAAAAGAAAAACATTTCCAGGAGTTGAACTTTCGAACAAGAAAACACTTAAGAACAGCTTTCAAGTGTTCCTCAGTGTCTAGTGGTTTCTAAAGCAAAAGTTTATGAAAACGTGGCCTAAATGACCATGACATGGAGAGTCGCTCAACAGCATTACTTTCTCAGTGGCAAACTCACTGTGCTCTTACGGGACCGAAAACGAACAGAATCTCTCGTTCCTACACCACATGCAGGTTCCTCGTCCAGCATCGTCCAGCATCGTTCCCATTCCAGGAAAGCAGCCCTAGGATGCTGGCATGCCGGCGGAGGGACGCGCGGCAGCGACCATCTCACTCCATGCAGACCAGAGCTCCACTCCAGATACCCCCAGTCTTAAACACACAGAGGGCAAGGGGGTGGACAGACGGGTACAACAAAAAGGTTCTTCTGTAGCTGTGGGACTACTTGACTTTATAAACTTTCTTAAGTCAGAGAAAAATCCATTTCCAAATTGTTAGAATTTCACCAAAATATCATTCACCCCTGAAATTAAAGTGGTAACTTAGTCCTGTTAAACACTTTACTTCAGCTTGAAATACATTCGGGTAAGTTTTGAGGCGAAAGTGAGAGAGAAGAGGTGTCCTTTACATAACATAAAAATTCCCATTTCTCAGCATTCAGTTCTGAGTTTTGACAACCACCACCCCATTCAGCAGCGCTATCACTAAACGATTAAGTAAACTCATGTCAGGTTCTGAATAGCAAAATTGTTCGGCCAACACACTTAGAAAGTATTTTCGCTTCTGAACCATCGCCTCTGTCCTTTAGAAAAAAATAAAGCGCTCTGAGGGACTGCAAGCGCGGGCGCTCCCGGGTACTCCCGCAGCTCTGGCCCGAGGCCCCGCAGCAAGTGGCGCACGTCGTTAATGGACCTCTTCCCCGTGCGTACGGCGGATCGCAGAGTTGCCTGGCCAGGCTGGAGCCACGAGGAGGAGGAGTTTTAAAGCCGGAATGACAAACTCCGGAGCGCTCGATTCTCCTCCCTACTGGAGCACCGCGCGCGTGGACCACGGCCAGGGGCGCGTGGGAAGAAAGATGACCTATTTTCGCCGGGCTGGCCTGATAGCTGGGTAGTGCAGGGAGAGGGGCGGACTCGTTCTCGGGCCCCGAGGTCTGGGCAGAGGGGAACAGAAAGCCACAGCTTCCTGGCAGCGGACGCCAGGGAGGAAGGAAACGAGCGCGCCCGGTTGCACGCGGAGCCACGCAAGGGTTCCGGGCCGCATCGCGCCGCCGGGCCGGGTCGGGTCAGGCCGGGCCGCGCCGGGCCGCTCCCTGCACCTGTGCCGGGGACCGCGGGCGCCACCGAGCAGCTAGTGCGCAGGCTGAGCGAGGCCTCCGGCCCGGCCAGAGAACCGCTCGCCGCGGCCGAGCCCGAGCCGGAGCCCGAGCCACCGGCCGGGGGCGGGGCGGCCTCACTGCGCTCGGGAACCACGGCGCCACTGTCCCCGCGGGCCGCGCGAGACGCTGCCACCGCCACTCACCTACCCGCTTCCTTGTCGCGCAGCGGCGGCGCCGCACTCCGGCCCGGACCCCACCGTCCGCCTCAACCAACCCCCAGGTGGTGGTGGTGGTGGTGGCGGCGGCGGCCGGACGGCAGGGGCGGGACGGCAGGGGCAGGACGGCGGCCTGACACGGCCCCGCCGCCGCGGCTTAACCCGGCTCCGCCCGCCCCCCCGGACCCGCCCCCGAAGCCCGCTGCCACCACTCATTGGCCCGCGCCTCGCACGCCTGCGCGCGGCTCCGCCCCACCGCCCAGCTGCCGTTCCACTCCGGGTCCGACGCCACCATTGGACGGGCGGCTCCGGGGGAGAGAGCGGCTGGCTCGGCCGCGCTCCTGGCTGCAATTGGCTGAGCTTCGCCCACGCCCGAATTCTGATAGGGCCACAGCGCCTTAGACCCCCGCCTCCTCGCCCAAGTTCCGTTAGCATGTTCGGTTGACCACGAATTTCCTTTTGCTGAGAGTTGCGGGACCCATGGGCTGGACCGTTGGCTGACTCCTCCCACTTCCGCATCGGCCCCTGACCCACCCGGTGGGCGGGGAGGAAATGGGCAGCTAGTTCCTCTTTTTAGAGCTCTATTTCCTTCTGATTGGTTGATCGTCTTCGACGCTAACTGCCTCTCGGGGCTCCAGTTTTTCGTCGCGAGACACAGCGTGATGACGTATCCCCCGACATTCCACATCCAAGATGGCCGCGGTCAGCAAGGAGAGACGTCGCTAAAAGGCTTTCCTGAAGATTGGGGTGAGTGACCGACGGACCGTGGGTGGCGCCGCCCACTTCCTGCGTACCTGGAGGTTGGAGTACGGTATGGCTGCCTGCCGCGGCCCTTTGGCGAAATCTCGCGTTCCAGTTTCCGCTCCCCTCTGCTAGCCCATCGAGGGTGGAAGTCGAAGTTAGCGGGCGAAGCGGGGCTGGTAGGTGGGCTTCAGGATAGGGTCGGCGGGGCAGAGGGCCTGGCAGACCCCAGAACTGGTGCCGGCTCTGTGGAGGGGACGGCCACCGTCTGGGAGACTTTCTAACAAGAGAAAGGGGTCTTGGCACGCCCGCAGCCTCGGCCCTCCCCCATCTTCCCTTTCGTTTCTTCGGGTGTCGGTTCCTATATTGTCGCGGCCTGAGACAGTATACTTTGGAAACTTTCTTGCGCGCAGTACTCCGACTTGGAGAATGGAGAGCTGTGTACCAAGGGTAAGAAAAGAGGAGAGGGCACTTCCGCGTGAGGCTCGATCTTGCCCAGACGTCGTCTCACCCATTCTCTACCGGGTGGTTCAGTTTGACGTATTACAGGAATTGTACTTTAGAGAGAGTTGAGTCCTAAAAGGTTATCTGAAAACTCTTATTAAACAATTGTCTACACCATAGCCTCGGCAACGCACCCTAATTTGGATTGTCAATTAAGCGAAGCCTTGGCTAAGTCTTTTGGAGTTAAGAACGACTTTTAAAAGCACTTGCTTTTATATTTTTAAGGCGGACTTGGCGTTGTCTGTGTTTCCCAATAAGTGTGGCTTTATACAGATTCCTAACGGTGCTTTGCACCTATAGACGCTCCTGAAGGTTTCTGTGAATGATGTTGCTGAAAATGAAAGAGCGGAGCTTTCGATCCTGGGCACTGACCTTTAGTAAACTTTATATTGCCAAACGAAAGAATGGATGAATGACAGCGTCAGCAGCATTGATAGACGTGTTGTTGATTGAAACTATTAGCGTTCCTAAGATGCTTATTTGTTAAATGATCTTGATTCTAAATGTAATAGCTGTCCTGGACTTTTTTTTTTTTAAGGGAACACCGTTAATGTTTTAGAAATGTTCCCCCTTGTGTCCCATTTTTATTATATTGTGATGTACTGTTGAAGCATATTGGTTGATTCCCATACAAGTTATGTTTTACATATGGTGTTTCTTGGGAAGTGTAGTTTGCACCAAGAAGCAATAAACATAACTGTTTATGAAGTTCTTACACTTTAAATACAAGTTCTAAAATTGAATGTTATTTTTAAAAATTGACATAGTTTTGGCCTGTAAATAAGCAGGTTATTGTGGAGAGGTTTTTTTTTTTTAAAGAATCACCAAACTGAACAGTTTATTTTGTCTTTTAAAAAAGCAGTCATATTTTTGTTCTGTAGTAAAAAAGTGTAAAAAAGCTTAAGTACCAGTTTTTAAATTGTACATTATATATGTTAATACAATATATCAATATATAGAATACTGTCTTAATAACACAAAGACAAAACAGCTAATTATATGGTATAGTTTTAATAAAAGGAAAAAAGAATCTTACAAAGTTTTAATACCAAAATAAACATTATTTTAAAAAAGCGATTTGCATTATACGGTCTTAAGTTAATACAGATTTAAAGAAAGTGTCCACTAAAATGGAAGATAGTATACAGTAGATAAAGAACATCAATTACTACATTTGGTTTTGGTTTGTTCCAAAGTTCTCTTGGATTTGTCTTAGGTAAAATTAAGGACCACAACATAATGGCCCAAAACTTCATTTTAGCGTATGAACTGTTTAAAACTGCATATAAATTTTCAGAGCAAGGGAAGAACACACCTTAAAATAGCAGTATGGCATTTTTTACTTTAAATAATGACAACTTTCCAAATGTGCAGAAGAAAAAGTAGTTTTA
>NDGN011309609.1:0-15331 GCA_002564285.1 Tympanoctomys barrerae
ATATATATATATATATATATATATATATATATGTATATATATATATATATATATTTTTTTTTTAACTCAGACCCTTGTGCTTGCCAGGGAAGCGCTTATTCGACTGAGCCATCTCCCTGGCCCTGAATAAAATATTTAAAATACAGCTTAATTCCTTCAACTGACAATATTGACTAAATACCAGCTAATGAGAAAGCACCTGAGTAACTAAATGAAAATCAGGAGTGATAAAATGCCCGTGAATACTCATACATGCTGTTATGTAAAATAATGAAGTATAAATAATATCACATGACACACTATTAATATTATTAATGATGATAGGACTGACATTATCACTAGGCATGTAGTCCTTCCTAATAAGACTCCTAGTTAGCAAATTAGAAAGACAATAGCTTGCAAAACGCCTTTGCTGGCAAAAGATGTGATGATTTTCTGTGACTTTCCTAGCTAGGGAAGAGGAAATTAATGGACAGTTCAAAAACATTAATTCTGCATTAAAACTAAATAGACATAGTAACTATTGGATCTTAAATTGCCACATAATATTTTCAGAAGTTGTTTTTTTATCTGAAAAATTTGGATTTTGATACCTAGCAGTAGTACTGTTAAATACTAATTTAAAACAATGTAGTGGGGGCTGGGGAGATGGCTCAGTGAAATAAGCGCTTCCCTCGCAAGCGCAAGGGCATGAGTTCAATCCCTGGTTCTGAAAAAAAAAAAAAAAAAAAAGGTAGTGATAGCATCTAATCAAATACCTCACATGCAAAAGTCCAAAATAATTAATGGCTTTGGATGCTACTCTGTTATCTTCTGATAAATACTGACCATATATAAACAAATTCATCAATATTAAAGCTGAAATCTCTGTTTTTATTCAACAATGTTAACAGACTGTTGTTTTACTCTTTAAAATTATTCTAATGCTATAGTCAGGTTGGATTCTACTTTTAAAATAAATTCTATAAAGTACCCAACCTCATGTCCATGTATACATTATTCCTTAATATCCATAAGTTGGAATAGAAAACCTTATTCGTATACTATTGATTTTATTTCTACTTTTAAATATTAAGAAGCTATTTTAAAAATATTTATATCCACAATGCTGTACAAGCTTCACCTCAATGAAACATGAATCTGCAGGTCAAAGAGATAAGGAAGAATCATACATAGAGCAGTGGAGCAGAGGGATGGTTTGGGGATGCACCTCAGTGTTAGAATGCTTAGCGCCTGAGAGGAAGCCTCGGGCTTAATCTCCTGTACTGGGGAGGGAGGGGAATTTGATGAAGAGACCAAAGACATTCTAAAGCAATCAGGGAAAAATTGATTCCATCATGGCTAAGAGAAGATAGGCATCAAACTCTCAAAATGAAGGGAAAAAGAAAGTTCTGGGAGCATGTTATAGAAACCCAAATGAACAACACCAGCAAAAACCTCTCTTTTCAATGAACTAAGAGAAACTAACAGTGCAACTATTGAATATTATATATATATTTTTCTTTTCTCTTTCTTTCTTTCCCATTTTCCCCCATCACAGTTTCTCTTTTCTTTTGAACATTTCATACTAAATATAAGCATTTTCCCCAAGAGTTTCGAAGGTCATTCGGCATATGAAAAACACTGGAGGTATACAAAGTGAAAACCAAGTTTGAAAGTGCCTTTATTGCAATTGCGGATGTAGCCTTTTGCAGACAACAGAATTAAGTTTGGTAAAGCAAATCAATTCATTATCAATGTATTACAAGTTTATAGGAATGATTTATAATTTATATGAAAAGGCCCTCTAATGAATATAATTTTTATGTCAATGAATAGACAGAAAGGCATTTATCAAATGGTGAAGTCAGCAATGCAACAGGAGAAATAAAACTGTTCATTATTAATCTCTGCAAGGAAAGACCAGAAATCAATATTGTACATGGTAGTCAGAGGGAACAATGTTAGCTAAATATAGAGTGGTTCAGTTATTTATTTCTGCATGAAAATACATGTTAAGTGTAGAGGCATAAAATAATAACCATCTTGTTATGAACCGATATTCATGGAGAGGACATCTGTGATGGTGACGTCTAAGATTCTGAGCCAGGAGCATACAAAGGCTAGCGGTAAGCTGATGGCTGAGGCAAGACCCATCCAAAAACACCTTGCGAATCTGGCGGCGGATTGTTGGCCCTGCTGAGAGTGGTCGGGTGACCACGCACACTAGTGGTACTCCACTGTCACCTTGCCTGCTGCCAGGGTGAATTCCCATAGTTGCTTCGGGCTGAGGCTGACTCCTACTTTGTGACATTGCCTCATGGGGTGGGACAGGCATAGACTCACTTGCATAAGGAAGAACGACATAACATGGTATGGGTGTGCATAGCCATTGTTAAAAAATATAATCTGTTAAATATGGAGATGGGTATCAGCAATTTTGTTCACCATCTGTTGATGGGATCTTGGGAGACATGCGTATAGCTCAGTGGCCTGGTGCCTGTTAAGTGTGAAGTCCTGAGTTTGATTCCTGGCTATAAATAAATAAATAAATAAACAAACAAACAAACAAACAAACAAATAAATGTATGTATGTATGTTTACAGATCTTTTACAAATAGAAAGGAGATGAATTTTTGATACTTATATTTCAGCATTTATATATTGTTCTTTATTACAATTTTACTCTCTTAGCCACTTGTAATTAAGACTAAAACTTAAAATGAGACTTATTACACTAGGATTTGGGGAAATTATCTCTGTGTGGGAAAAAAAAACATGGGTTTTATATTTCCATGACCAGATCCTTGCTTGGTATTATCATGATGGGTATAATGTCTCTGTACAGTGTTTTGTATGTTAAGTATTTTTGTAAGATGAGCAACAGCTCGATATAGATTTTTCACAGAGGAAATGTTATGTGATGAATTTTAGGGGATGTTTGAATTTCAATTAGATTTTGAAAGCCAGAGAATTTTTCAGTATAACTGAGATGACAAAGATTTCTTAACAGTTTATGAAACTTTAGACAGAATCAAAAGAGGCAATAATTTGAGAACTATTAGCTTTCTAATCATAAAATTCTTAATTAAAGTCCATCTAAGTTTTAAAACAGCCTTAGGGAGCCCACCCAGCTTATCAAAGAGGAAAAATAATTGTCCTAATAAAGTTGAATAGCTAATGTAAAGGGAAAATGAGAATTTAGCAACAAAGGCAAGATTACAAAACAGGTTTTCTGATTTCTATTTCAAGTCAGCCAGACCTTCAGTATTTATGTCGCATTTATGCTGCTTATAATCTTCTGAATTTGAAGAAATATTTAAAGGCTTTTTTCTATCCAAGTGTATTCATAGATTTATTTTTCAAGTTGCATTAAAATTATGTTGATTATGTGATTTATGCATTGCACATTGTAAATAAAATAGTTTTATGTATCCAGGTTCTGACATTAAATAGCACAACAACTTAAGTATACAGTTAAGATTTCCCTCTAACCCAAATTAGGCTTTCATATTCATAAAGCATCATTGAGTTCCATGTTAATAGAAACCAGTAACATTTGGTCTTCATTTCTGGAAGTCAACTGAGTAAGTCTGTTACATGAATATATCTTTTCAGTATTTTAACAGTTTTGAAACTGAAGACCAGGTCCATAGCCTTGTTTAAATTGTTTTAGTAAGTATTCAATATAGTTCAATGCAGTATCACTAAATGCTCTACTTTCAATTCAGAATAATTGTAAGATGATTATTCACATTGGAAAACATTTTTAATTTGTAAACATAAAGTTAGCACTGGCAGGTAAAAAACAATTTAGAGCACTGTAAGAGCCTCTGAGAAATCACACACCTTTTTTGACAGTTAAAACAGAGAAAATGATAACCAAAATTTTTTTTCTAGTCCCTTTGACAGAGAAATTTACTTTCCTGAGAAGAATTATTTTATCATTCAGTTATTGTCCCCTATACTGGGAGAGGAACAAGGGAAATATCTTATGTTCAACATTAACTTTTATTCAAAAACCTTATAAATTTAGTACATCTAATGATTTTAGAAAAGAAAATCATTTTTAGTAATGTCATTAAAACTTGCTTTTTATACTGTATAAGTTGAACAACATTCCGAGTTAAAGTCTTAAAGATAGCGGGTCAATAGAAATTTATGACGCTATTAAGATACTTACTTTAAATAACAAAATTGTGTTCTGAGATTTTCAACACTTGATCCAGGTATTTGCTTGATCTGAGTCAGGAGGAGATACCCCAAAGGGGATTTATTTATTACTTTTTTAGGAAATCATATAAATGTCTACAAGCAGACAGGTTAAATTTTTTATCAATGTACTCATGATATTTACTCAATTTTTTCAATGAAATTATGAAAAAATCAAATGTGGATCATTTTGATTGTGGATATAAATGATTAATCAAGACTGAAAGGGTGTGGGGTTTTTTGAGGGAGTGCAGGATCTTGATATGCAGTTTAGGCTGACCTTGAACTCACTATGTAGATGAGATTGCCTTTGAACTCACAGCAATCCTCTTGCCTGAGCCTTCTGAGGGCTGGCACTACATACAAGTGCCACCATATGCAGCCGGTATAAATTTTTAAATGTAGAAATAAATATATTTTGACAATCAGGGAGAAATGGAATTAATAGAATATAATTTCTGTAGAAAGTTTTTCAAAATGTGTAGTGTCTTAAAAAATCTGAAAGTAACAGGACCTTTTTGTCAAAGTAAAAAGAATATTCTGCACTAGGCAAGAAGAACTATTATGCTTTTGGGGAAATTTTACAAGATCCCATCATCCTGTTGAAATTGTATGTGAAGAAAAACTTCACAAAGGCAAAGTTAGAAATGTTTGCAAAGAGAATTCAGTCATGGAATAGCTGTAACAAAGGCTATATATGTACAAAAAAGGGTCAGCTCAGAGCATTAATTATAAAAGAATGAAAAAGAACAAAGACTGAAATAACAATATTTTGGACAACCAACCATACTTATGACTGCATGTGGGAGTTTGTTCTCATGAACATAGACAATTCAGAGAAAATCATGCATAGTTGATTTTAAAAAATGAACATGAAATTTAAAATTAACTTCAATTTGGTAGAATGCATTCATGAATTGAAGATATTTAATTCAAGCAGAAATGTCTTGGAATTCATATTTTGATATCCTTAAAACTTAGCCTTAATTTGTTGAGAAAACATGGGCAGCATTTATGATTTTGTACTGAAAATACTTGTGTATCTATATATTTATAATGTTAAATATATCTTCCATCATATAAAGGGGCTAGTAACTCCCTCTCGTTATAGTGAACAATCTCTTATTATTTTAATATACAATGATTCAGGCTATGAGATGTCATTTAGTCATATAATTATAATCACTATATCATTCACTAGTGTTAATGATAAAATAGCCCAGATTTTAATTTTGTGTGCAAGGACTTTGTTTGTGATGACGACTGAACTATTTCTTTCCCATGTGGATAAAACTAGTGAGACTATTTACCAAAAGTCCATCTTAGATTTCACACAATATGGCATATAGGTTGAGATTTTATGTGTGTAAGTGAAAATGCACAATTTTTCATTTTATATTTATGGGAAGAAAAATGTCTTTCTCTCCGGTGTCTGATGCTGCAGCAGCACTTTTGAATCTGTTACCCATAGCCACAAAACGGGAGGAAAGCTAATCCCATTGCTTATGGCAGGTACAATCGTGAGCTCAGGACATTCTTGCCTGTACCTTTTTAATTTTGCCTCTTGCTTCTCCCTGTCCCTGCTCCTAGGCTACAGGACGCAGCTGTCACATGGCTCACTATTCCTGAGCAATGTTTTGTAATCCAGTACTTTAATTTACAAATTACTTAAACCACAATTTGAGAACTTTATCCACATTTCCTTTAAAAATATCATGCTCAAATCATTCATCAGATACAGCTTTTGTGTTTCATGACTTTTTATTGTTGGGGTAAGATGGTACATGCCCCTTTATTCTGCATTAGAACCAGACGAGTATGAATGTCCATAGATGATGTTCATGATGATTAATTTATTTTCTTGTTACGAAGGTCTAGCATTATTTCTAACACTTAAATTTTTGATAGAAATCTAAATGAAATAACACATTGGATATTTCAAAGATTCATCTAGTATTTTTTTTCTTTTGCTACAGCTGTTACTGCTGCTACCAAATTTGCCTCAATTTAGAACCTTATTTATACTAGGCAAACACTCAGCCACTGAGCTATTCCTCCAGCCCTAGGATTTCTTTTAAAAAAAGTCTCAAACACCTTAATTATTTGAAAGAAAATATGACCCTTTACCAGGAGAGGGTACTCTAGCTTTCATTGGCTTTTTACCATTTGAAATATTTTCTAAATAGAAATTGAAAAAGAAATAAATGCTAGCAATCAAGCTACAATCCTAGAACAGCAGGTGGTTTGAATGTTTGAGTAAGTGAACATCTTATATTACTGTCACACAGATTTAACTGTTGCCTGTAGGAAAAATGGCAGCTCAAAACAGGAACATTAAGATGCTCACCCAGGGATATAGGTGGGGGACAGGCACATCAGTAAAGCAAGCACTTTTCAAACCAATGACAAATATTAAGAGCTGGATCTTTTGTTGAATTACTAATAATACGGTTCATAATGGTGTCTTTATTTAGCTCTTTGATGGGTAGATTATATATTCTCTTATAATAGACTTGTTAAATGCAATATAATATTGACAAGTTTTTGGCATAGAAATTCAGCTTAAATTACCCAAGCAACATTGAATGAATCAATTTTTTAATAAATGAATTCAACATTAATTTTATACAATATGGACATTATATTATACAAAAGGAAAAATATGGTTGTACTTTAAAGATTAGAAAGGTTTATGTTTTAATTTTTAATTCTTAAAATTACACTAAATTCAATCATTTCACCTAGTTTAGCTTCAATGTTTTAGGAATTGTACTATATTGTTTTTTACTACTACCATCATAATTACCAGAAAATTAGCAGCATAAAATGACATTCATTTACAATCTCACAATTCTTTAAATCAGATGTCCAAGTGGGATCAACTGAATTTTCCTTTAGAGTTTCACAAGACTGAAAGCAAGGAATTTACCTAGTAGATTTTTGATTTGTGGTTATGGGGGGAAAAAACCACTTCTGTGTTCTTTCAGGTTGTTAGGAAAACAGGGTTAGGGGAATATTTTGGTGTATTGAAGCTACTTTTCCTTCTTTTATTGTAAGTCAGAGTAAAATCTGTATAATAAGACTCTATATGAGCAGACCAGATCCACATGGATGATTTTCCTTTTATTTACTTTGAAATTCACTGATTATTCCCCTTAATACATATATGTCTTTATTATTCAAGTTGGCATCATCATGGGAAGGATAGTCCACCTGTTTTGCCCCACTTCCTATGTCAAATGCTGGAAGGAACTTATGAGCAGAGTCATTAGCCTTCAGTCTTACAAACCTTAAATTCCAATGTGAAAGGTGTACAATAAAGTATATGTTCTTAAGAAAGCATTATTTATGTATGAAAGTGGAAATGGAAAAGCAACCCAGCCAATAAAGATGATCGAGTGCTACTACATAAAGTCATTTTTAAGCTATGTACTAGAGGAAATACTATACTTCATTAAGTCATGAAGATATTTTTCAGGTGAGAGTAGAACAGTATTTAAGGCAAATGAATAACATAACAAGACACACTTTTATGGAGGCTTGGCTTAAGCACAGATGACATGATATCCATAGTGTGCAGATGGGAAAGTAGTTTAGAGATAGCTATTATTGAGAGTAAAAGAGCCATAGTAAACATTTTAAAGGCTCTAGGCAACTGTCCTGCTTGTGTAAATGTGTTTAGAAAGGCTGCTTGGCTCCAGTGTCTAACAGTTTTATCATATATTACTTGAGGCGATAGAATCATTTTCCACTCTAGTGATGCTTACTGTGAACATGGCTATGGAATAAAGGATGACCACAAAGGGACACATAGAAGAAACAGAGCAAGTTGATGAGGAGGGAGAAAAGAAAGGCATTTCTGGTTGGATCCACCGGATCATGGGCCATTTCCTGAAATAAGGAATTTGGAAAGGAAAGTGAGGCTGGGAAGGATGACTGGCTCCCCCTTTGGTGAATGTAAACATGAAAAGTATGAAGTCCCTATGAGAGCACCTAGTGCAGATTATTATTATATGGCTTACTATATTGTTCTGCTGGCTAGATGGAAAAACAAAGCTGAAGACACACAATTGACAAAGCTCAGTATGAAAGATCAGCTGGATTCACAATGAGGACAGCTATCTCTAGGGACAGTGTGCATCATGAGAACATGATGGGACCTAAGACATGGTGGCAAGTCCACCAACAGTAGAGAATAGATCAAGGAAGAAAGGTGTGTGAAGGACACTGAGAATAAGTAAGCTTCCACATACAACTAAAAAGGAAAAGGAAAGAAAAAAAACAGACAAATTGATGTTATGGAAGACAGAGAAATGAGAATTCAAAATCGAGAGAGTAGATAACATCTTCAGGTGCTCTCAAGAAGTCACGTGATAGAAAATTGATAAGTGGATCACATGTATGACAAGAAGCTTGTTTGTGAGGCTGACAAAGCCTGAGCAAATATATATGTGGATACACTCCAAACGGAAGTGAGGTAGCAAGCAAAAGGAATTTGAGGGGATTCTCTTTCATTTGTACTTATTTTATAATTGATATTCTCTGGATGGACCAATTTCAAATTGAGGCTAAAAATAGAAAGAATTTTCAGAGAAGAACTCTGCAATGAAATGAAATGTGTTTGTCATGAAACATAGCCACGAGAGAGCACCAGGCAATGGTGTTGGCTGTGAGCAGAACGGAAGGATATTACATAACCGGATGAAGAAAATGCATATTTTAATAGAGGTGGTGTGAAAACTTTGGATTTGAATCTAGAAAGCGACCTAGAGTAATGTGGATCTTTACAAGGTATTGGATTTAGTCGGTACCAGAATAACAGGTTGTAAGCAGAAGAAAATCAGTTGACAGAGAGGACGAGACAGGAAGATCATCAAGGTAGTGGGCAGCAAGGAAAGTGTTGAGCCTTTGGGGTCACGCTGTGAACCAGAAAGAGATCACAGCCCCAGGAAGAGAGAGAAACTATTCTTCTAGAAACTAAAATTTCTAGCTACAGCTTGGCTTAAGTGAGAGAGGTCTCCAAAAGTTTCATCTTGGATGATGATGACACACAGATTTGTAGAAATCAGCTGGTTAAGAAGAAATCAGCTATGTACCAAGGAAGTGTTGTTTGTGCATGCGGAGTCTATAGGAAAGGGAAGGAGAATCTGGGGAAATATTAAAACAGGCGAGCTGGAATAATGAGACAAAATCAGGCATTAGAGAATGATTCTTTTTTTTTCTTTTTTTGGCCTCAGGCTACTATAAGGGCACATCAGGTGTGGCATGTGGTGGTGGGGATCGAACCACAGTCCCTTGCTCCTGACTGAGCTAACCCACCAGACCCCCAATATTTGAAAAGGATTCTTTTTTTTTTTTGAGAATCTTGCATTTGAGTTGGTAAAAAATTTTAATTTAAGATACATCATTTGAAAGTCAAAAAACCAATAGTCTTTGACTCACAAAATAAATACAACATTTGGTTGGTAGGAGTGTATAGAATGAAGTGAAATATTCTTGAGACAAATAAGGAAAATTTAAAATATCAGACTAAAATAATTGGTAAGAACTATGACAGAATCAAAATGAATATATTTGTGTAGGTTTTCAGAGCACCAGCTATCCACAGAAAGATCAAAGCTCTCTACAGAAAGATCAAAGATGAGCCTTCTTAAAACCCCACATGGATAAGACATCCAACTCTCTCCATTGGTTAATCTAACTCTCGATACTCCTAACATATTAAGGTAGAGATTCTGGGATTTTTGGAATGGAAAATTTGAGTACACGTGAGAATATAATGTAGACTCGGTATATAAGGTACTTTAAGAAATCTTTGCTATAAATTTTACCAGAGGTCGGCATGCTCTGCCGGCCCCACCCCTGAGATGCACTGAGATGGCGATTGAGGCTGGATGTGGTGGTGCACACTTGTAATCCCAGTACTTGGGAGGCTGAAAACAGGAGGATCACTATGAGTCAGATCTGTAGTGGGACCCTGTAGACCCTGTATTAAAAAAAAATACCAGAGACTTTGTTAGGGCCAGGTATGTATCCCTAATAGGATTCTCACACATAGTATGTAAGAATGAGACTAAGAAAAAAAAAATCATAGTAAAATCCTTCAGGCATTCTAAGGAAAGCATTGGCACCTGGTTTAATCTTCATAGATTCAAAATGTTTGCTATAATCTGCAAAGATTGTCGGGAGCTATTTTGAAAACATACAAAAAGCCCAGTATATGAATAGCCTATCCAAGACATTGTCAGACGTGCATGATTTTGTGAATTTCTAGAAAAGAGTAGTGTCTGGCCACATCAGAATGGATTTATGCTCACATAGGTTTGAGGTAGCTCTCAACTCAAAGGCCCCTTGAAACAGTAAGTGACATGCTTCTCTGCATTAAGCGTGAAGTAAGGAATAGATTTAAGTGATTCAAGAGAATGCCCCGGATTAGGAAATTCTACAGGCCTGAGGTTGCAAATAATTCTGGGTAAAATGGGAGCAACAACTATAAATTACACTAATTATAATGTAATTATTGGCTGTACCCAAGAGGAAGTATGGAGCATGTCAGAGGTGTTGCACATGTTACAACAGCACAAAGATAACCTAAAACTCAGAAAGATGGAGCTAGACCATCAGAGAATTATTCCAAAGGTGTGATGCAATTTAAATTAGAATGAGAGTTAGAAAAATAAAAATGGAAATGTTGTTTGTTCAAAACAAGGATGCAGGTAGTAGAGAGGACATTCAGGCAACACTGGGTAGATTCTGTGTAAGAAATAATAAAGTCTTGCTACGTGGCTCCAATTCATAGTGATCCTTCTGTCTCAGCCTCCCCAGCGCTGGGATTACAGGCGTGTGGCACCACACCTAGTTTCCGTGGTGAATGTGGCACACCTAGGGATCCTGGACCTGCACAGCATGCAGTACCAGGGATCTAATTCTGGTCCTTGTGCTTGCCAGGCAGGTGTTTACACTGTTGAGCTATCTCCCCAGACCAAGACCATCTTAAGAAGTTAACTGAACAGAATGAGGAGTTCAACAAGATAATACCTTCGAAATTCATGGCTCAGGAATTTCTGGCTTTCAACATTACCTGAATGCTAGAGGCCATTTCTGCAGGAAAGAACAAGAGGATGAGTTGAGATTGGATATAGATAAAAGAGAATGGTTTATACAGATGATCCAGAAAATTAATAACCAAATTCAGCAACACAGCCCTGTGTAAAATCAATACACAAAAATCAATTTTGTTGCTGTACACAAATAGTGAATTCATTTAGAAAGAAATTAAGAGAACAGTAACAAAATTAAATTCTTAAACCTGTAGACAGAAAAAAAAAATAATAATTTGAATAAAGAGATCAGGGAGGGCCATGGAGACAGAGAGGATGTAGCTTGTTTCCAGACCCAAGAACTAGTAATGTCAGAACGGCAATGCTCCTAAAATTAATGTAGAGATTTAATGTAATCCCAACCAAAATATCAACAATGCTCCTCAAAGGCATACTGAACCAGAAGACTCTTGGAATAGTGAAAACCAGCCTGGGCAGCAAGAGTAAAGCAGGTAGCATCACAATCCCAGATTTAAAGTTATATGACAAACATACAGTGATTAAACAAATGGAACAAAGCCAGACACGTGGATCAGTGGAACAGTGTATATTAGGCAGAAAAATCCTTTCTAGCACATTCAGCCACATGATCTTTGACAAAGGGATCAAAACATACACTTTAGGAAAGATAAGTTGTTTAAGAAATGGTATTGGGAAAGCTGGCTGTACACATGTGTAAGATTGGATCTAGACTTGTATGTCTCTTTATATAATAAACTAAAAATAAAATCAATCAAAGATATAAATGTTTCCAGAAGAAACAGACTGCTGGAAGACTGAATTGGTAAAACCCTTGGAGACATAGACACAGGCAAGAACTTCCTGAACAGAACTCTGAAAGCACAAGAAATAGCTTTAAGAACCAACACATGGGACTCCGTCAAATGAAGATGGTTCTGCACAACAAAGGCAATGACCAACAAAGTAAAGAGAAAATGTAAAATATGAGAAAATATTTTGTTAGCTATCTCTGAGATGTAAGATTAATAAGTAGAATATATAAAAATCTAAAAACATTAGATCCCCAAAATAAAAGAGTCCATCAAAAATGCACAACTGAAAAGGAAAGACACATCTCAGAAGTGCAAATGACTAATAAATATATGAAAAAATATTCAACATCACAGTTCATTCAAGAATTTCAAATTAGGGCAACGTTAAGATCCTGTCTTATCGCAGAAACAATAGCTATCATCAATACACCAAAGAATAACAAATTCTGCCAAGGATATTGAGAAAACAGAAGACTTCTAAATTCTAAGTGGGAATTGTAGGTTGTAAATTTGTACAACTATTTTGAATGTCAGTGTGAAGATTCCTCAAAAAAATAAATACAAAAATTTTGACTCAGTTATTCTCTGTGTATCTTCCAAAAGAGTTAAAGACATCATATTACAATGATACATGTTTATAGCAGCATAAACAATACTAGCTAAAGGTTGCAAGTGGTCTATATATTAACATAGAGATGAATGAATAAAAAGAATGTGATATTTTACACAATGCAGCACTAGTCTGCTGGAAAGGGTAGCTCTCAGTCCTTCATGGAACAACAAATGCACTCTGAGATCATAAAATTAAGTGAAGCAAATCAAACATACAAGCTTAAATATTTCATGTTTACTCTTTTTATTGTAAAGAGAAGAACAAATAGCAATAACAGAGAAAATAACAGACCAAGATGAAACAAGAAAAATGGTAGAGAATTGCATACAGGAATAGAAAATTAACAATGGTTGTTATATTACATATTGTTATCATCAAATTTGTTGCTCAGGTTACCATGCAAGATTGATGAAGCAATTATTCTCATACAAGACACTCAAAGCATAAATATGTTAAAGCCCAAACTAAAAGATTGACTATACAAAACAGGTAGCTAGATCTTTTGCAAAAGGGAAGAGGACCAAGAAATGAAGGCAAGGCATTGGACGGTCAGAGAAGTGTATGTCGAAAATGTCAAGTTGTGCGGGGCACAGCACCAACTCTCCACCAGGAATGTAATCTCTATCTTCTACAAAGCTGTACTAAAATTAACAATAGCATAAATTGGAATTTCAATTATAAGCTTTAATTGTTTTATATTTCAAGTAATTATCTTTCAGATATTTGGGTGTACATATTTGGGTATGCATGAATGTAGTGAGTACTTTAACAGCTGTAGAGATTTTGAAAGTTGCAAATTTATAGGTGGGAGATGAGGCCACCTGATTATATATAGTACAAGAAGAAGTTAGTACAAAATAGAAATCTGGGAATAACCAGCATGTAAGGGCCAAGCAAAATAGAAGATTTACCAAGGGAACTGAGAGTGATGACTGTGCTTTGACCTAGAGAAAGCACCATTTGAAAGAGTATTACCATCTCCAAAGGGATAAACAACTAATAAATAACTCAAGCATAGCTGTAAATAGGCAAGACTAAGAATATAATGGATATCTCGACATTTAACATACCTTATCTCTTAATATTGAGGAAAAATCAGCACTAAAATATGCACAAGTAGCTTGTGCATGGTGGAGTCAAGGGGACATTATTGCTTTTATGTCCTCTCGCTCCAACTTCATTGAACTAAATCCATCTCTCTTGTAAGCGAGGCAATGGGGGATACAGCTAGAAGTGCCAGCAGATTTGAACAGTCTCTTTGGGAAATGGAGAGCTGACTAATGGCAAGGGTAAATTTTGACAGTCATGGACTAGAAACCATTTGGTGAGTACATGTTCTTCCAAAGTTCTCAGCTCCTGGTTGTGGGAGCATATTTAATGGAGCAGTGGCTATTTTTTAATATCAGAATGAAAATGGACGAGACATGAATTAATAATGGAGTCACCTTATAAGTTCAGAGATCACTTTTTATCTGTACAGGAGGAAATGAGGCTGAGGGATATGATAAATGCTTGATACTGAGGTTTTAATTATGACTCTTTAAATCTATACTCAAGCAGGGAATAAATGAACACACATTAGCTACTAGGGGAAAGAATGTTAGCTACTGGATAGATGTATGGAATTTTGTGATGACACAGGTTGTATATTCAAGGATAAAATACAAATTGACCAACTCAATATTGTCAGTCACATGTTAGAAACAGGAAAAAGGAAAGCTTGTTTATTTATTCAATGAATATTTATTGAGTAGCCTGTGTGCATCTAACATTATGCAAGCTGCTGGAGATAAAGGAACGAATAGAACTGAACCCACACTCTCAGTTAGACCACACTGTTGGAATTGTAGATGGTCTCAGCTTTGGAAGTAATTATGAATGAGACAGGGTCAATTTTGTTTGTTTATTTATTTATTTATTGTGTTTTAATAATTTTATTGAGAAACAAATATCAATGAGACAGTTTCACACCTGATTATTGGCACATTTTAAATAATTAATACTTTGCATATTGTTGTCTTAGTAGTTATTCATTGTACAAGATACGAACATGATATCCTGTCTCAAATACTATTATAACAAACCTCTCTATTCATTGAATTAAGAGACTGGAGCTGTATATCTATCCTAGCTATTTTGAATATACAGATATACAAGGATCGTTCATTTCTATCCCACTTTTTGGGTTAGTTTTGTCAGAGATTGGCATTCTATTGTCATTTGAATATTGTAGCTGCTTGAATTGAGCAGAATCTCCCAATATAGTCCAGTAGTCCATAATAGTAGTGAGTTTTCTGTAAGATTGGTAATGTCCAAAGTTGTTGACTTGAGCTTTTTACAGCTCAGCATATTAATGTGGCTTTACTTTTTATACTTTATTTTCATACTTTTCTGCTGGATAAGACCAAGATAAAGCAAGACATACATAACAAGAAATGTAGCTTTTATATCTGATTAGGATAGTCAAATTCCCTGAGGATTTGACCTGAAATGGTATACCACAGTTTCTAGATCCTTTGTCAGTGCCAGTCATGTAGATGATTCACAGTGATTTCTTGACCAATTTGCTCTCTGAAAGCCTAAGACAATGATTTCTCTCCATGTGACACTCCTTAGGCACACTCTACATCATTGATCACTTTCCTCTGTGGCCC
>NDGN011309628.1:0-23523 GCA_002564285.1 Tympanoctomys barrerae
AATAAGTGCTTCCCTGGCAAGTGTAAGGGCCTGAGTTCAATCCCTGGTTCCGAAAAAAAAAAAAAGATACAAAAATATCCCCTCCTTTTTTATTTTTGCAGTGGGCACACTGATGCATGTTACTATTTGTAGTTTACTGATATTAAAGCTTACAAATTAATTTCTGGGTAATTGTAATATCTTTAGATATCCATCAGATTACTAAAGTATAATTTTATGAAATAACAATGTTATACAAATTAATTTGTTAGCAAATTAATTGTGTTAATTAAAATTCATCAAGTAATGACATTAATCTAGACATTGATATGAATTCATTTCCGCCAAGAATCAGAAAGTATTTTTTAATTTATTACAATTACTCAGAAGATATTCAGAAATTCTAGCATATTTAACCAAAAATATACTTACAGCACTTTTTTAATCATGAGAAATGAAACATACCTTAGTTATTAAAGAGAATTCTTATGACTATGATTCTTCTTGAGTCTTCTACTTTTTATTGAAAAAATTTCACTATTTTATACATTTCACTATATTATGCTTTTACAACTTAGTATTGTAAATATGATTTTCACTCAGTTTTCACCTTTGTACCAAAACGCATCTCACCTATAAAATATTTCATCTTTACTCGGCTCTGCATAAGGATCCATAAGTACACATTAAGTGTGATGTTCAAAAGCCTTAATAAATACTCACTGAATTAATGAGTTAATTAATATAGTCATACAAAATGCTCTTTAAACTTTCTCATGATTATGAGGATAAAGTGGAAAGAAGCCATCAATGTGATTTTCTTTCTCCATAGTATTTGAGTCATGTTTGTCCTTCTGACTTATCTCTCATTAAATATTGCTTGAGAAAATCATTTCACAGTGTTCTTTGTCTATTTCCCTCAATATCAGTGCGATAAGGCATCTCAAAATCCCTGGCATCTCTCATCAAATTAAATGATATAAATTTTGGTATTTACACAGGAATTTAGTGTTTAAAATGCTTGTGCATATTTAATCACTGATAAAATACGTAAAATGTAGATGAACACATAAACCCAGGTCTTCAGTTAATTTTCATCAACAAAAGAATCGAGTTATCCACTAAGAAAGGAAAGATCGATTAATTATTCATTTGGAAGAATTATCTACCCAGTTCCCTACTCCAGCACTTCTTAAATTGTGTCGTATCTTCATTGTTATTATAGAACTCAAGATACACTTTTTTAAAAAACTTGCGGTACGGTACAAAGCAAAAGATCACTGAGAGTTCTATTAAACTCAAATTTCTGCATGAAATTATACAAAGATGGAGAGGTGGAGGGATGGAAACACTGAGGAACAAGCCAAGATCAAGCCTACAGGAAAAGAGAAGTCCTGTGGTCTTTACACGGAAGACACACAGGGTCCATGAGTGGCAGGAGGGTGGCACACCTGATCATAGGAGGAGAGTAGGCTGCCCTTGAACCCAGTAAGACAGCAATCCCCAAAGAAAGTCAGGACTGCTAAGTATCTTGCCCAGCACTTCTGGTTAACTATTTAAGCATACAACCCTTGTGTATATCCCAAAAAGTAAACAAAAACAACCACTACCACAATGACAGCTAAAGTCAACAGTTCGTTTTAAACTAAATGCAGCCACAGTTGAGTGAGAACAGCGACATGGAAATAAATTGACAATTGGATTATGTGTGGCAAAAGAGGATGGTTATTTGAAAGGATTATGGATTTCTGGCAGAATGTAGAAATAGAAAAGGCACAGAAAAATGAGTGAAAGCCCACGTGAGTCTTGAAAACTTGAGCTCGTAAGTAAGAAACCTTGCTGAGGTCTGACAGGCCAAGGCATGCATGAAGGGTTCATGGCTGGAGCTCACTGCAGCACTGTGTGGAGGAAAATCTTCAGAAGTAGGCTGGGCTAAAAATGCTAGGGAAGTTTTCTAAGCCTCTTTTCTACATCTCAAGCATGCAATGTGTTTTGTACTTTTGAAACACAGAGTACCTAAAAGGAAGGATAAAAAAATTACAATAAAACATTTAACACATGAAGTCAAAAGAAGCTCTGAAAGTACAATTTCCCCTGTATCTCTACCTGAACTCCCTCACCAAATCATGCTACATTCGCAGTTCCTTGAAGCTTCTTTGTGATTCAGAGTGAGCTGGTTTACTCTGTCCCTCTTCTCCTGCATTGAAGAGAAATGCGAGGATGGTATCCTAGAATCAACTTAGAGACAAGAAGCTTCGAAAGCAACTCTCACTCAGTTCTAAAAATATTCTGCACTGAATCTACACTCTTTCCTAGAGCTGTTGCCCTCATTCCTTCTTGCCCATCAAAGAATCATTTGCTGGGACACTAGCAGCCAAAACTTGAAATGCAGCAAGCCCTGCGCCTCATTAGCTGAACAGCCCGACATTTAATAAATATCTGTCATTTTAACTTTGTTTTGTGCTTCTCAACATGTCAGACTAAAGAGTAAACTAGAGCAATGAATTTTTAACTCAGAGAAGAATGATGTATGCAGCTGTATAGGCACAGTATAGTGGCTTGATATCTCTTGTAAAATTCCAGGTAGCTTTGTAAAGTCAGACTTAAAATATCCAAATATTAACCCCCATGCACTATCAAGAACGTACCATTTCAAACAGCACTTGAAAGCATGAAGACTTTAGTTGAATTTTTTATTCATTTATTTACTATGAGTGTTAACAATTTTAGATAAAATATGGATGATAACAAATATAATAGGAAAAGTAAAAATAAACACTAATCTGTCTATAGCCTAAGGAAACACTATGAATGTTTGAAATGATAATTTAAAAACCATTAAAAACATACATTATGAACATTTATAGTGTTTGCTGCTATGTATAAAAAATTAGCATACAATGAATACTAAAATATCATTGAAATGTAAATTAGTTTTACTTTTCTAAAGAACTATTAAGAAATAATTGTTAAACAATACTTGTGCCCATCAAAATAATATCTTAATTATTCTATCAAAATTTTCTATTAAGCAATATCGGAGATTTTTTCAGAAATTGAACAAGATTTGTAATGTCAAAGAATTTACAAGCATTTTAAACCATAAACTAAGCTAATATGATTATATTTTATAAATATATCACAAACAATATAATAAAAATTGGAATTACACACAATAGGTTAAACGTGTTCCTTATGAGGTGATGAAATTTCATGTTGGTTATTTTATGCTTTGTGATTTTCAGTGATTTACAAGATTCCTTTCTTGCTGGGGAGATAGCTCAGCAGTCTAAGCACCTGCCTGGCAAGTGCAAGGAACTGGGTTTGATCCCTGGTACTGCATGCCACACCATATCAGGCACTGATAGCAGGTGTGGTGGCACATACGTATAATCTCAGTGCTGGGGAGGCTGAGAAAGAAAGAGCACCATGAATCTGAACTGTGTAATGAGACCCTGTACCAAATAAAAAAGTAAATAAAAGAATATTTATAATATATATATAAAGATTCTTTTTTTTTTTTTTTTTTTNTGGTCTTGCTATGCTCCAAACTGACCTCAGACTCACTGTACATCCCAGACTGGCCTTGAACTCATGATTCTCCTGCCTAATTTTTCCACTGCTTTTTACTTTTTTTGGCAGAACCGCGGATTGAACTCAGGCCCTTGCACTTGCCAGGCAAGCACTTATTCCGCTGAGCTGTCTCCCTGGCTCCTTCATTTTCTCATTGTGCTGGGGTTACAAGCATGTGCCAGCATGCCTGGCTGAAAGATTACTTTAAGAAGTGCAGATATATAATTAAAAATAAGATATAGAAAATCAGCCATATGTGTGATGAACAGATAATTCATTGAGCCTCAAAGATGTGATTCTATTCTATAATTGAATGGTTGTTATCTGGGTATTTGTTTTTATGATGGTGATGACACTATAATAATTTACATCATTTACTTTGTGTGTTTGAGATAACTAAAAATATTTTTGGGGAAAAGCATTTTAAGCTCAGGCATGGACATCTGCTTCACCTCATGGCAAGATACAGAATAAACAGGATCCTGAGAAAGAGAGGCAGATGTGTTGAAGTGTGTACATGTCTGTGACGGGGTGTTGTGGGTAGTGGAAGGATCGCTTGGGAAGGGATACAAAGAGAGTGAGCAGGTAACAGGCTCATTTTATGAGAACCATCTTCAAGATAGCTAAGACTTGCTCATTCCTACAAGAAAAGAATTATCATGAAAGCAGCAACTCTGGTGACTCTGGACACCTCTTAAAGGGCCCAAAACCTGTGAACACATGCACTAGAAACTGAGCTTCAAATCAATTTGGGTAGGGACAGACAGTATTTTTAGTTTGATGCCAGAGAAATTTTAGCTTTTCAAGAACGTTCTTCCTGTCCTTTGGAGCTCTCCAGTGGAGGGAGAGCTGCAGAGAAATCAGTTGTTCAAATCCGAGGTTAGATACTATGAGAAGTAATTTGAAATGTCAGAATAGTTCATCAGAGTGGTAATGACTGGACAGTCTAAAATATCATGTATTTATTTCTTTAAAATGTATAATGACAAGTATGTTTTCTAGATCTTTATCTACATATATCATAATGTGAAGTTGTTCTTCCATAGTTCACCACACTTTTCCTTCATAGTTTCTTAGGGGGATTGATAAATCCATTGGGTGGTCAGTGCATCCAGATGGATGGAGTAGGAAAGATTGCCTCTTGTTATGCATTCTAACCTCCTTGTGGGTGGGAACTCTCTGGCCCATTTCATCAGTTCCAGTCTCAGAAAAGAGCAGATGGTATAGTGAAATTGGATACAAAAAGAGTGGATAACAAAAGGACTATTAGCAAAGGTATTGTGGAGTTTTAGGAAAATTGATAAGGGCTGATACAATATTCTAGGTCTCATGTCAACAGAGACTGACAAGCAGGTCTACATTTGAAGGACTTTCATTTTTTTCAGTAATGGAGTTGAGAATGCTGAGTGTATTTTCCATATATTCTAGGATTGGAAAAATAAATACATAAAGATAAAAACAACTGGGTTTCTTATGGTTGAAGAAAGTCTCCAGGTTTAATTCTAAACATGGAAGAGGGACACTAAAGTAAATCCTATGACATTAGATAAGAGTTATTACTATGAAATGGCAGACATTCCATACTGTCTTTGCTGTGAATTTAGAAGAAACACCACAACAGTGTGGGGACACTGTATGCACTAAGTGGAACCCGGGCTCCATGAGGGATGGATCGCTGCCTGTCTGCTGCATTACCAGTATAAGATGAGCCTCAAACCTTGTCTTGATCCTCAGTGTAAGAACAATTGAAAGGTGTCAGGAGACAACTAGAAGTCTACAAAGGCAACTCACAGGGCCCTCTGTGGTTAACATTCTAACCACTACAGTGTACAGCAAATAATGCCAGTAACAGATTATAACTCCACTGAATAAAAGAAATCAAGATGATATAAATGAATAGGTAAATGGGGGAGAAGAAAAGGATGGCAGGATTGCTAGACTGGAAAGTAACCACAGAACAAGAGCCGTGGCCTCTTGTAGAGGCATGCACCTAGAGTGGGGGTGTCCCAGAAGGGAGAGAGCTGGAAAACAGGAAGAAGAGTCACACGCTCTGCTCCTTCCATTAGGTCTTCCCTGGCACCTCAGTATGGTGAGACCTAATCAGAAATTTCCTGAACACTGGCTACCAAATATGACATGGCAAAAGCCAAAACTCTTCCAAACTCAATCTTAACCTGTTTTTGGTGGTGGTAAAGTTTGACTCAGGGCTTTAACATGAAGCTACAGCCACAGCTATTATTTTTTTTTTTTTATTTTGAGACAGAGTCCTTATCAGTCACTCAATTGCCCAGTTAGGGCTTAACCTTGTGGTCTTCTTGCCTTAGCTTCCCTGAGTGCTGGGATTAGAGATGCGAACTCTCGTGGCTGGCTTTCTAAGCTGTCTTTCTCAACTTTCCTCTACCACTGCATCTAGCCTTCATAAATTAGACTTCACTCTAATCAGAATAAGCACTGTTTGGAATGCTCTTGCACATGCCACTGTGGCTTTTTCTACCTATATTTTTCCTTGCTTGGAACACGCAATTATAACTTGCTTCATACAAGTTGTTTTGTAAATTTTTGAAGACCTAGGTCATATGCAAGGGCACTTCTCTCCTCCCTGATCTTCATTAGCCAGATGAAATCAGAGAGAGTTTTACTTTAGCTTCTCTGATTAAAAAATTAAATTGCAATACCTATCATATAGCATTTTATAGCTACTATCAATTGGAAGCATTATTAATAAAAAAAGACACATGTATAAATAAACTTCTGTCTCTCAGCCACACTGGGAGTTTTGTATTTTTTAATTGCCGGTAGATAGTTTGGGTGCCCTACAAATAGTGGATAAGGTGAATATGATGTCTCAAGGTACACAAAAAATATGATTCACACATTCATCATGAAACTCTGTATTTAGTTACAATATTTGTGGAAGCAACTTTTGGGATTATCAGACACCTTCAGGACAGGCTATTTCAACCTAACTACTTGGTTTTACATCCATTTAATTTGCAAGATTTACTTTAAACAGAGCATTTCACTATTTAAACACTTTGATGCTGTGAAATCATTTTGAAAAACATACAAAATAGTGATATAAAAATGGCACTAGAAATGATACAAAATTTCACTGAACAAAGTAATAGGAATTCAGCAATGGTTGCTATAGTACATGGTGTTACCTTTAAATGACTTTTTCAGGTTACAAGATGTAAACACGCAAAATTGGTTCAAAGAAAAAACAAAACAATACAATAACAAAAGTTGCAAGACATTCAAAAGAAAGAAAAAGTATAAAAAGAAAAAAAAAGTAAGCATTAACTGCTCCTTACAAAAGACCAGTAGAAATGAGCAGTGCAGTTACCCAAACTATTCTGCATATATGCATATATACATCAATGTATCTTTTTCTCTCCAATTGTTTGTCCTTTTGCTCATCCTCTGGGAAAATTTAAGAGTAACTTGCATTTATATAACAACCTTGAAAATAACTGATATTTATCTATCTGTCTATAGATAGACAAATCTATTTATCTATTTGTCTATTTATCTGTCTATATTTATCTATTCTGTCTCTCAGCCACACTGGGAGCTTTGTATTTTTTGATTGCTGGTAGACAGTTTGGGTGCCCTACAAATAGTGGTTCCCAAAAGAACGTGAACAAACGTTGGCCATTCTGCCTGTCAAAATGTAGGACAATTTTCTCTTTATTTGACTTGGGTCCTCATTTAGGATGTAAGTAAATGCATTTCTGTGTAACCAAGGTTGTCCTTCCAACGTCAACAGAAAAAAAAAAAAAAAAAAAAAAAGATCTTTTCCCTCACTGAGTAGCCCTGGTTGGAGAAATAAGTTCCTGCCAACCTCATGCACAGGAGACAATATTCTTGCTAGAACTACGGTCTGAATTTGAGATTTGTCCATGTGAACCTCTCAGCGATTGCTACTACCAAAAGTGTTTTATTTTGGAGATGTTTGCTATTGGAAACAAAGAATCCCAAGCTGATTACAAAAATATTGAGTTATTTGTAAATATCAACAGGAAGATAGATGCTTTCATGGAAACAATAATGGAAATGTTACAGGAAGCTTCTAAATATCTCTGCCTGAAAAGATAGTTCTAAGTGTCTCAATAGGAAACAGCCTTGGGATTTTATTCCAGTACTTGTCCATGAACACTTGCATAGTTATCTTTTGTAGACCTGTTTCTTTCTAGACTGTTAATAATTCAAAGGGCTACACTATTTCTTGTCTAAATTCTCATGAGTCAGAGTTGATGACTTAGAATTGTGCTTCCCAGAACTTAACATAAATATAAATCATCTGGGAATCTTGGTACAATGCAGATTAAATCAAGATGTCTTGGGAGAATCTGAGATTTTCCATTTTCAACTGGTTTTGGTGTGATACTAAAGAAGCTTGTGCATGGATGGCTTGGTGGTGATAGGCACCGTAGACCAAACCAATGTCATTATCTTTAGAGCAAGTGTATCCTTTTGTTCACTTACCTGGGTAGCAGACTTCTTCTCCTGAAATATACTTTTGAATGTCCAGTTCATATTTCTGTTCATCCATTGCTATTTCCATCCACAATTAATAACACTACATTTTTAGTTCCAACAGTGAAATACTTAAAATATCACTTAGCATTGTATACTTAGATTTGCATGTCCATTTGCTTAGAACAAATAATTAAAAACTTTGTATATTTGTGGATGAGCACAAGGGTTCCTCAGGATGTATTTATTAAATGAATGGACAGAAATGAAGAATCACTTGCTTTGTAAGGGAAGAGCTGGAGAGGCAATAGTTGGAGATTGATTCGGAGATTTCTTCCCCCAAAGAAAGTGGGGGAAGAATCAAGCAAAAAACAAGAGGCTACCCACAGAGTGGCCACACAGATGGACACGTGGGGCTTCTCTTGCCATTGGCTTCTTACTTGACTGTGTTCTGAGTCTTTGTTTTCAGTAAGTTTAAATGATTTTGAAATCTTGAGGTTCATAGCTGCTCTAATATGTACTTCTTCTAAACGAAATCATGTTTTTCTTCTTATCACTAAATTTCTAGAGCTTCACAAGTAGATGAATTGAAAATCAACACCAAATGATGACTCATTGAAATGTTAAGGGAGGTAAATCAAACATCAAATAGTCAACCCTTTACCTGTGCTGTCTCTTGAATGTTTCTTAGAGGTAAAAATTTAACCCATTCCAGAAATTTGGGATTCCAAGGCTTGTATGGTGCAAACAGCTTTTTTGAAACAAGTTAGCTCTGTGTTTGCCTGGAAAACATTTATGCTTATGATGTCAGTAGCTGAGCTTCATTTTATTTTACTTACTTTAAAGAAAAGAAATATATTTTTCTTTATGATAGCTGTTCTGTCTTTTCATATCATCCCTAATTTTCAGTGAGTACAGTTAGACCCATCTGAAACAGATTTCTAAATCTCTGTTTCCCTTTGGGAATGGAAGCATGGCATAAATGCATTTGTCACTTAATATGCAGTCTAGTAGGAAGGGTGGTATCCAGTCTGCAGAAAGAATTATACTAGACATTATGATGTGAGAACAGGACAGAAGAGTGTGTGTGTGCAGGCATGCATGTGGGGGTGGGTTATTTATTTGGATGGCCTGTCTTTATATTTATTGAACCATCTCTCTTCTCAGAAGAAGAAGGAATGAAAGACATAGGAAGTCAGAGGAGAGGAGAGCCTCACAGGAAATGTACCCATCCTGCCTCTGCACTTTGACTCCAGTAGACAGTAGTTCCCTTCTCTCTTTCCCTCCCTTCACTTTCCCTTTTCCCTCTCCTCTCCACTCCTTTTCTCTTGCCTACCCTTACCTCTGACCTTTCTCCTCCCCTTTCTTTCCTCTCCCTTGCCTTTCCTCTTCCCTTTCCTACCCTTTGTCCTTCCTCTGCCCTCCCTTTCTCTTCTCCTTCCTTCTCTTCTGTGGATGCTGGGAGCCTTATAAAACTTAAACTTCATGGTTAGTTTTGAGAGTTTTGAGAGCATGGGAAATGCTAAATATTTCCTTGAATTCCAATGAGAGACCTTGTAGTTGTCTATTTCACATGCTAACTCAACTAGATTAAGCAACACCAGAGATAGGAAAGCATTATTTCTAAATATATGAGAGGATTTCTAGAGAAAATCTGTGTGGGAGTGAGAGAACTGAGGGACAGGATCTACCTTCAATGTGTGAGAACAACGTGAATCCAGCTGGGGGCTCTTTGGGCTCTGGAACTGTGACCAGGGCACTGAGGATCCCCAGGTCTCTGGCCTTGGACTGTGCCACACTAATACATGACCTGTGCTGAGGCTTTTAAGCTAAACCCACTGCCGCATGTGCTTTCCCTTGGCATGCACCACAGCCTGCATCAGTGCCCCACATGGCTCTGGGTATATGAGTTCATTGGAGTTGAGGACCTTTGTGTTCCACACCAAGTATAGGCAGAGCCACCTGGCCTCTTGATTTTTTGTCACTACTTGTGCTGCTCAGTGTATCAGGAGGCTTAAGCACCTCCAGTAGGTCTTTCTTTACATTCATGCAGATTCCTTCCAGCTATCTCTATCTTAAAGCTGAAGAAGTTCACCATACCCCACAAGCCCCAGTTTTCTCTCTCAGTATCTTGCAACAGGCATAGACTGTATTTTTTTTATTCTTTTGTATAATGTTACAGGATTATAATCTTTTTCATATAAATAATTTTGGATTATGGGACACATGAGTTTCCATTATTATGGCAAAATTTGCTTTCATACATGGGTAGTAAGCATATATTTAAGCTTCTGAGTAACTCCCTCATTGCTTCCAAATTATTGATTTGTGTTTTCATAGTGACTAAGGGTGTAAGGCATTGTTTTATGTGCTTATGGGCCATTTGTACTTCTTTCTTGGAGAAGTACCTGTTGCAACTTTTTACGCACTTATAATAGGGCTGTCTCATTATTGAGTGGTAACTGTTCTTTATATGTTCTGATGAAAATCCACTAACAAATACATGATTTTTAAGTAGCTTTTCCTCTTTGGTGGTTTGTGTTTTCACTGTCTTCTCTTATATCACAAAAAGTTTAATTTTGATGAATTCAGTTAACCTTTTTTCTCTTCTGTTATTTGTGATGGTCATAAGAATACTTGGCCAAATCCAAGTATTAATATCTACTGCTGCCTTTTCCTTAAAACTTAGTAGATTTAGATTTTACATCTAGATATTTGATGCATTTTCAAGTCAGTGTTTCAAAAGGTGTGAGGAAGGAATCTAACTCCATTCTTTTGAATGTGGCTGTACAATTGTTGCAGCTTTCTCTGTGGAAAAAAAAAAACTCTTTTTCTCTTTCTATCTGGTACTGGAGTTCAGTAGGCTTTTTCCAAAAACTTTCCAGATTCTTAGTGTCCTTAGCAAAGAATTGTGCAAGACAATACAAAAGAAGTAGTGAGGTTTTACATTCATTAAAGGTAGGAAAAGAAGTATGCTCTGAAGGATAGAGAGATAAAGAGAGGCAGAGAGGGAGAGAGGGAGACAGAGAGAGAATGACCATGAAGTTCATGACGGAGATCCTTGGTATCTCCAGTTATTCAGGCTAATATCAGATCAAAGTCATCCTATTGAATCTTGCTTTATTTTGCAGTAGAATAGAAGATAGCAATTTCTGATGGGTCCCAGATCCAAGGCTCTAGAAGCTTTTTCCTGCACAGGTGGCCTGGATCTCTGTATTTTTCAAAGACACAGAATCTCACTTGCCCTGCCAATTGGTCATTCCCTAATTCCCTGCCTCACCCCAACAGAGTGGTGTATTTGTCAAAAATCAGGTAACTATAAATGTATAGTTTTTTCAGCACTACATCATTATTTTATTAATCTATAGGTTAACAATAATGCCAGCATCATAAATTTTTGTTTCAATTGCTTTGTAATACATTTTGAAATTTGTATGAGTCCTCCTACTTGATACCTGTCTTAAAAATATTCTTTTGGTTCTCCTAGGTCCCTGAGATTTTAAACTAATTTTGATGCTATCTTGCCAATTTCTACAAAGAAACATGCTGGTAGTTTTATAAGGGTTATTTTGAATCTGTGGATTCATTTGGTAAGCACACAATATAACGATATTGTTATGGCTTGTGTCTAGTTGTCTGCCCAAAGCCTCATCCAGTCATGGGGCAGACTTCTAGAGTTTGTAAATAACTCATGACCCACTAGGATTATAGGTATAAGTGCTGCTGGGATTATGGGTGTGACTACTACACCCAGCCTGGGGAAAATAATCTGACTGCACCATAAGAGAGACAGACTTGCTCTCCCTGCCCTTTGCCATCAGCATGAGCAGTTGCTCTCTGCCTTGTGCCTCTCTGCCTTGGAGCCAGCTGAGTATGGACTGAAACTTCCACTGCCTGAGCTAAATAAATCTTTTCTTCCTTCATTTTTGGTGTCAGGTATTTGTCCCAACAATGAGAGAAGAATAACTAAGCCAAATATTAAATCTTCAGATCCACAAACAAGGGTTATTTTTCTGTCTATTTCAATCTTCTTTAGTATTCTTCAACATTTTGGGTGTTAAGAGTATAGGTTTTGTACTTCTTTAAGTGAATTTAATTCAATGTACTGAATTATTTGGATATTATTATAAGTAGAGTTGTTTTCTTTATCCCATTGCCAGTTGTTCATTACAAGCATATAGAAATACAGAAAAAAAATTCTACATTGTTCTGTATCTTGAACTCAGTGAACTTTCATTTCTAATGGTGTTTTAGTGGATTCCTTGGGGTCCTCCATATAAAATATTATGTCATTTGTGAATAAGGAAAAAAAATCTTTGAGCTAAGGGTAAAGACAAGGGAAAAGGGTACAGGAAAGGTATAAAGATATGGTAAAAGGTCTGTGGAGCTGGGATAAAGACAGTGGCAAACTTGTCACTGCCACCCTTCTGTCTGGCAGAGGTTGAGGAGGAAGTGGCCTGGGGCTGATTGGCTTGTCTGACTCGGCATGAGATCATCACTCTGCTGCTAAACCAAGAGGAATTGGGCTCTGGATGGCTCACATTCCCACACTGCAGGTCCAGCTGCCTTCCCACAAGTGGTGATCAGGTGGAAGGAGGGAGGCTCTGCTGACAAGCTGCTCTTGCCAAGCCCTCGGGGTCAGCAAAGAAGTAACTAAGCAAGATCAAAGGGTTGAAGGCCCACTCTCCTTGGAAAGGCAGTTAAATTAAATACACAGGTTTGAGAGTTCTCTGTTCTTGGTTACCATATTCTAAAGGGGAGCCCCAGGCTCCCTGCCCTGGGAAGGAGGAGGAGAGAATGTTCATTTTTCAATTTCTACAGAATATTTACTGAATTCTCATGAATTTTCTTGCATTTCTGTTTCTTGTTGTTTGTCACTGGGATTATTTGCAGGCATTTCAAGTGGCTGGTTTAAAGATAGTTTGTTCTATTTTCTGAGTAGTGAGTCTGGCTAACACCCCACGTTGTCCTCAAGAGTCAGTCCCAAAGTTGTGTCTCAATATAAAGCCTTTCTGGCCTCATTTATGATATCAAGATTTAAGTATAAACTTTTTCACAGAGAAAAGAAAAGATGTATGACTTCAGAGTGGTAATTTCTATTCTGATTTTAGAGTTAACAGTCTGTAGGTTGTCCCAGCTAGAAAACTGAAAACTTTAAACTTTACTATTTATTAATATTTGAATGGCTCCCCCTATTTCCCTCATCTTCATGGGTATTTGTATATCTCAGAGTCTACGTCACCCCACTGCACAAACATATTTCCTCACACATTCATAATGGTATTATTTTATCAAACTAAATATCATGCTACTTCTCTCTGAAAACCTTTAAGTTGTTACCTCTGCCAAAAGAATAAATTACAAGCTCTTTAGTTTCTCATTCATGAATCTCTATGAAAAGTCCTACTCCAACTTTATCTTCTAATGGTCTCACTTTCACTTTAGTTTTATGATATATTACATTGCATTAAGTTTCTAGAACTTCAGACGCCTTTGATTTTTAAAAAATATTAAACATAGGGCTGGCCAAATAGCTCAGCAGATTAAAGAACCTGCAACCAGGTGCAGGGGCCAGTGGTTCAATTCACTGGCCTGTGGTGCTGGATCCACCCCTGAGGCATGCTGAGACAGCAATTGAGAATGGGCCTAGTGGTGCAGCATGCCTGTAATCTCAGCTCTTGGGAGGCTGTAAAGAAGGGGATTACTATCAGTCTGATTTAGTAGTGAGACCCTGAAAACCCTGTAACCCCTTCCCTAAAATACAAAAAATAAAATAAAATCATTGAACATAATATCTTTCCCTTAGAAAGCCCCACCTTTTTTTTTTTTTCAGAACCAGGGATTGAACTCAGACCCTTGTGCTTGTCGGGGAAGAGCTTATTCTACTGAGCCATCTCCCCAGCTATAGCCCCACCTATTTTTATCTGCTTGTTTTCATTTCATTTCCTTCATTGGTGACAAAACTCATTTATTCATGATAACTAAAAAATTTATGCCATAAACCCTCCTCTAATTTAGCCACTGGAAGATTACCAAAGGAAAATCTCTCTTCATCAAATAACTTGTGAAACAGTGATAATGACAGATTTTGAGCAAATGATTAATCTAATCACCAGTGGATACTACTGAAAGAAAACTAATTGACATTTATGTGGATTGAAGTTTTCCCTGCAGAACTGGCACTTGTGTGAATATTAGCTATATAGGAAAGTAAATAAAGAGAGAAATATTAAATGAATAATGTGAAGCATAGAACAAGCTGTGCAGCCAGTGGCAGTATTCAGGGCAAAACTGATGAATTATGAGTACATGGAATGAAGACTCCTATAGCTGAAGTGTAGAAAGTTGAAACGATATAGCAAGATCCTCAAAGTCCCTATTAGCTATGTTTTCTTCAGACACTGAAAGGTTCTAAGGAAATACATTCCATAATCATACATAAATATTTTGAAAACACACCAAAATCTCCTCTCAAATCTTGAAGAATATGAAGTTTTCTTTGGCCTCACTGAGCTACGCAGATGCCTCTGCTACAGCATCTCCATGTTCTGTGATCTTATTTCCAAGGTTGTCCTCTTAACCTACTTCTATATTTTTGTATTCTGATTTCTTTCTTTTCATTTTTTTCTTTTTTTGTGTGTGTATTTTAGGGAAGGTTCTACAGGGTGTGCAGGGTCTCACTACTAAATCGGACTTGTAGTGATATACCTGTTTACAGCCTGCCAAGAGCTGGGATTACAGGTGCGTGCCACCATGCCCAGTCTCAGTTGCTCTCTCAGCACGCCCTGGGATCAGCTGATCCCAGCACGGCATGCTCAGGGATCAAACCACTGACCCCTGAGCCTGCTTGCAGCCGCTTTAATCTACTGAGCTATTTGGCCAACCCTGTATTCTGAGTTTCTATTTCTGTATTTCTATCTTTATACAGCTGACACAAACAAAAGGTTTATAAAGAAAATATGTGTGTTGATAAAAATAAATTAATACACAAATGGAAACAAATCACAGAAAATGAAACATTAGTTCTTTTTCCTTTTGATTGTAAAGGATTGAATAAGAACTACTCAAAGATAAAAATCTCTAAGCTACTAAATTGGTGACTAACATTAGTATGTGACATTTGTCCTAATTTTTTTTATTTTCTTCATTGGTAAAATACTGCTGAAAGACTTCTAAGCAGCTCTGGTAATGTGTGAGATCAATGAAGAAACACTATCTTCTCTAATTGCATGCATAATTTCATTTCATGCATAAAAGTGATGCATATTTTCCTCAAATAAAAAAGTTCTCTCTGTGGTAGTGAGTGGTCTTTGCTAACTTGGATCTTGAGTATCAAATTAGTTCTTATATTTTGAAATACTGAGAAATACAAAGGGAAAGCTTGCAGCTCTTCATTCTTGATGTCATCTATTTCATTCTTAATTGCATGCAAAAACAAACAAGTCATTAAGTACATTAATTAACAATTTATTTAATATTTTCTTATTGATGTTATACTTGGATGGAGTTTAGAGGTGAGGGTGAAGTATACAAGATAATTAATACAAAGAAGAAATACCAAACACAAACAATTAATATGGCTCACTGTTGTGTAAAGATTTATTTAATGTCATAGGAGACAGACAGACATATGAACACTAGAAATAAATTTATGAGCAGAACCAATTTGTAGATGCTGAATGGGAGCCAGTGAATTCATAGTGATCCTGTCCTTTGGCTACTCTAGAGATTCCAGGATTCCACAGTGTGCTGATCACTGTATCTTGGTCTCTTACACACAAACAGAACAGATATGACTTCCAGTCCAAGTTGTGTCAATCTGGGCCTTGCTATGCATTTTCTGTGAGAGACTGTGTCTCTCTGGTGTCCTACGTGGCAGTTGTTGGTAATGACATCTTCTGTCCTATAGAGATAATTTGCTTTGTGATGAGAGAAATCAAAGTGACAATCTGTGAAGAATGAGGCAAAAGAAGAATGTTCAAGTCTTTGGTACCAGAAGGTATAGAACAACACGTCTACTTTTGTCTTCTTAAGAGTTGAGTTATTCAGTTCTTTTTTGGAATATAGATGCCAATAATTTCGCCTTTTAACTAAAATAGATCAAACTGAGTTTCTGTCTGGATGACTTATCAGTGAATAAAAGGGTAAATTTCATAACATGTCAGTAGTTTGATATCACTTTTATGGCAATGAAATTTTAAAAGTATGTGAATGTAAAAATTATTATAGAAGATACATAATAAAGTATTAACAATGATTTGCCCACAAAATAGTGAAGAATAGAAGGAAGATATGCTAACATGCTTCTTGTAGACTTCTATGTTGTATAAAATGTTAACAGTGAATGGTGAACTTTGGAATTTAAAAAAGAATTTTAAGAGCTCATTACCTAAAAAACTTCTGAAATGCAAATAGAATTTCAAACAAGGGCTTTTCAGCCTCTCACACGTTTGGATGGCAAGTGCACCTGCGTGGACTGCTCCCCCAGTGGAGGCCACAGAAGGCTGTGATCGCTTCTCACACAAATCCAGAGCTACAGAGCTGCTTCCTGACTTCACAGATGCCTAATTTATGAACACCTGGCATGTAAACAGAAAGGCTACTGGCTCAGGCAACTTACCTAGAGCGAGCATGTCACTGTGGAACATACTCTTTTGAGTTTTTCAGTCAGACTTCTTAATTTTGAGACTTTTCCCTATAATTGCTAGGTATGCAAAATCAGGTGGGCTGCTCAGCTCTCCTGTGTTTCTTGTCAATCAGATACACTAGCAGGGATTTAAGTGCTGTGCCATGTAATAAAAACAATGCACCACACAGCCTGCACACTCTCCCATGCTCCTGAGAGCTATCAAAGTTGGAAAGGAGCTTGTTCTCTATGTGCTCAAGATCTGCCTTTTGCTATGTTTCCCTAATGACCAGCTTGGTATCTGTTACCAGGTACCAGAAACAACTCCTGTGGGAGTAATGATTTTCCTGTCATGGTGACAAATTCCTAACCACTAGAATCAATTTCCTTGACATAATTCTCGTCCTGCCTATCTGCACATTATTTGACTGCAGCAAAGCTACCCACAAATGTATAAAGTGGATAGAGACCAAAGAAGAGTTTTGTTTTCATTCATGTATGCTACTTCAAAAATTCTATAATGCACTTTTTATAAATTCCTGAAATTGTATGTTCCTGGAAGCAGACAGAGTCTTTCAGTGTGCATCAATCAGGCAGTAGGCCAGGAGCCACTTGTGGTGAGGGTTACACTTGCTATGTGTGGCTGAGCTTCATGCCACCATCATGGGAGATAGCCTCACTTTGTGTGTTTCATGTGATTGACACAACATGCATGAAGCTTAGTGGCCATTCCAAAAGTACTATGATCAAACAGTGATACAAAAGACAGTGTGAAAAGCTGTTGGCCAGAGATGTGCATGAGATGCATGTGCAGAGGTCAGGCAGCTTTCCGAGCCTCCTGCCCAAAATGCATGATTAGATAGCATACAGGGCCACGAGTCCAAGTAGGATCAAAACACATTGTCTTAAGACACATGTGCACTCTCTTTACCAGCGTCTGATTTATCACTGAAAATGGCCCTAAGGTCAGTAGTACAGCAGAACACCCTGTCCTTCCTGGACTATGTGAATTCCTGTAGAGGTGTCCTTTATTCCTTTAGCCTTGCCTCCTGGACCTATCAATGAACAGCCACAGAAGCCTCTGTGCTGCTGTGTTTCATTGAGATGCTCTCACACTGAGAGGCCTTGGATAAGGCAGCACCTTTGGGCCCTCAAGTTTAAACTAGATATTGACTCTGAGTAACCTCTCATCCCTTGTGCCACACTGCAGTCATGAACTGTGACAAAGATGCACATTTGGAAAGGTGGAACAGAGCAAATATACATTGGCATTCTGCATGTAAGTATATCTGAAGTGAAATTTCTGCATAAGAAAATGCAAGGTCAGAAATTGTTTGCAGTTTTCCTTCTTTATATCACATAAATAATGGCACGATGGGAGGTGATGACTGCTATGGTTTCCATTTTGATACCCCTGAGGTTGATGTGTTGAAGACTTGGATCTCTGGGGTGGTACTATCAAGAGGTGGAACAATCTTTGACAGGTAGAATTCAGTGGAAGCCCTTTTCATTTTTTTAGTGCATATTAATTACACATAATAATAGGTTTAATTTTGGCATATATATATATATAATTTTTATCTATCATTTTCTCCCACCCCTATTTCCTATCTTCTATTTTTTTACTTGGCTCTTAAGCTTTTTTGTATTTTGGGTTTCTCATATAGAGAAACCATGTGACAGTTAGCTTTCTGTGCCTGGTTTATTTCACTTAGCATTATGGTCTCCAGGTGCGTCTATTTTTCTGCGAATGACTCCACTGCATCCTTCTTTATGGCTGAAGAGTACTCCATTATGCACATGCAGCACATTTCCTTCATGCATCCGTCTCTTGAGGGGCACGCAGTCTGCTTTCGGTGTTACCTGCTGTGAGGAGGATTTAGCTGTCATGAGTTGGACTGTGGTGTGTATGCCTGGATCACTGTCGGAGGATGGTGGTGTGGGTATTACTGTGTCCTGAGATTTCTCTTTTTAAGTTTTAAAGAAATCACCACACCCATTGCCACAGTGGCTGCAGTAGTTTATATTTCCACCAACCAAGTAGATGGACTTCTTTCGCCCTACATGCTTGCCAGTATTGATTGTTTCCCAAGTTCACAGTAATGCCTTTTTCTCTGGAGAAAGATGGACATTCAATGTTCTATTAATTTTCATTTCAATAATTCTCAGAGGTGTTGGATATTTTTACATGCATCTATTGGTCATATGTAATTCTCTTTTTTAGCAATGTCTATGCTAGTTGCCCAGTTTTGAGGATCTTTCATTCTGGGTTTTCTAATTTTCTTTGAGTTTTTTATACATGTAAGATGTTAGTCCTTTTCTATGCACTAGCTGGCTAATTTTTTTCCCACTCTGTAGGTTGTTTCCTTTGCTATACAGAAGCCTTTTAATGTGGTATAATCCCTTTTATTCATTCTTAGTATTATTCCTTATTCCACTGGAGTTCAGTTTAAATAGCCTAGTCCTAAGCATTGAGGAGTTACCAATTCTATCCTCCAACAGACTCAGTGTTTTTGTTTTTTATACCCATATCCTTGACTCATTTTTATCTTATTTTGGTGCATGGTGAGAGACACGGCTACAGAATCATTCTTTTTTGTAGATAACCAGTTTTCTAGCTGTCTTTTATTAAAACAGCAATGATTCCTCTAGCTTACGATTCTGTCAGAAGTCAGATGGGTGGGCCAATGAGAAAGCTTAAAGTTCTAAGTCCCTGTGTGGTAAGCATAAGGATTCAAGTTCAATCCCCATTACTACATGCCCTGTCAGCCTGTGCCCTGCTGGCCAATGAAACTGGGAGTGGTGGTGCACACCTGAAATCCCAGCACTGGGGAGGCTGAGACAAAAAGATCACTATGAGTTTGAGCTGCATAGCGAGACTNAAAAAAAAAAAAAAAAAAAAAAAAAAAGGTCAAATGGCTGAGGTGGCTGGGTTTTTTTTTTTCCATCTTCACTTCTGTTCCACTGATCAACACATCTGCTTTTTGTACCATCTCTGTGCTGTCTTCATCTCTGTAGCTTTGTACAACTTGAAATCTTGGATTTTGATGCTCCATTGCACAATTTCTCCACTTGGTTTGTAGTTTGTTTCTCCAAAAGAAAGAATGTCAAATTTACTGCAGACATTTAAATACTAGTCAAGAGCACAAAAGCACAAACAAAAACAAAACAAATCGAAGATTTAAAATGTCTTCTTAAAATCTCACAAAATGATGTACTACTTTTTAATCTTCTGTAGATTTCTTTGCCAACATTTTCTCTAGGCTTAGACCCAATCTCACTTCCATGCTCACAGGGATCAACTTACCTGAACAAAGAGACAGCTACATGTGTCACTCTGGACAATTAAAATGGAATGTCTCACTTGAGCATGTGTTTGTGGGTATGCATAAACTGCTCTTTTGAGAAAGGACTTTTGAGGGGTACACTGACGAACTCTGAAGAATATGGTGATTGATACAGTATGAGCAGAAAAGGAGAATTTACAAATAATGCCCCACTATCTTGATCAGATTGCTGAAGGGATAGTTATAATCTTCGATGAAATAAATAGTACAGAAGCAGCAGCAGGTCTGAGCTCACACAAAAAATTAATACAGCTTTAGACAGGTAATGCTTCAAGTATCTAAGGGATATCAATGAGATATCTACAAGGCAGGAGGATATATGACCTTGTGCTTAGGAGGGAAGTGTGAGCTGGAAAATGGGCTTGAAATCATCAACATCTTGTCATGAGTCTGGCAAGTAGAAACTCAAATAAAGATTCAAGATTCATTCTGGTCCAACAGGCCAAAAGAAGATTCTCAGTGCAAGCAGTGCATTTCTCATGAAAAACGGCATTCTAATAGAGGGAAACTTTAGTGTTTTAAAACTCATTTTAGTCCCCCAGTGAGATGTAGCTTTTGATAAGCGATGATACTATCTCTGTCTGTGCTATAAAAATCTATATTTATCCTAGTAAAGTTGCAATAAAGATAATAAAATGAAAACATTACACAATATTTTAACTTAATGAAAACAGCTTAGGCATTTCATCCTAGTCTTTGCAATTATTGACTTAACCTTTAAGGAAAGAGTATATGAAAAAAAGTGTTAAGTGGAAGACTGCTTGGATTTATGTATGTGGTTTCTTTCATTGTGATAAAATAAAAACAACAAAATTTACATTGTAGCACATACAATTAGTGGTATTAATTATTTTCAAAGTATGGTGCAACAGTTCCTATTTTGGGGAGTCATTGCTTAATGATTAGAGTTTCATTTTAGCACAAAAAAATATTAAATGAGATACCTGTAGTGCATGTGTTTTAGGTGAAAATTTGTCTTTAAAAGGAACATGGTACGAAGTTATAAACATAAAAATGGAGGTTTGAGATCTACTCCCACCTTTTCAAATTTGGGATCTTTTCCTTTGTGTGTAGCATGTGTGTAAAGTTAGATTAAAATATCAAAAGTACAGGGCTTGTGAAAACATAAAATCAAATTGTGTGTGTGTGTGTGAGAGAGAGAGAGTGAGAGAGAGAGAGAGAGAGAGAGAGAGAGAGAGAGATTTATCACAAAATAGAGAGCTAATTCATGTGAATTTACTGACGGGTCTCTGTATTTGAAGCCTGAGTTGGAGTTGGTACATGTTTGACATTAATTCTCTCATGTCTGTCCCTGACAGTGACCTCCCCCTTTGGAGGTGGGCATCTCCCAGAAACATGAAATCAATTGAAGGACAATAAACAGCCAAATAAATTGCAAAGCTTTACTCTACTCTGGTGGCCTCAAAGAGTTCATGCTGTACACTGAAAATTATGTAAACAGATTTTGAAATGTAACAAAGGGATTTAGAGCAGCCACAGAATTTAAGAAGTTTCTGTAGGGGTATAGGCTTACTCAGTAAGAGATAATGGTGCTGTAGTTAAAAAGTCCAAAGCAGGCTTATATGTAATATTGGAAAATTAGGAGAAAAGTTAGCAGTTAGGGAGAGAAAGAGACATGGAAGGTGTAGACAAGCAGGTCGATTTAGTCAGATTTGTTCATCACCGCAGATGCTTCACCAGGAAAATCTGCAGCATCCTGTTTATCCAAAGGACAAGGAAACAAGCTGGGGAAAGTTAACCCAGTAATCAGGAGTACGTCCTGCTTTTGGGTTTCCTAGGGTCATAGCTTTACCAGAGGCACTGTCCTGGAGCTCGATGGAAGGAGTGGGACCATTCATCTTGGAAAAAGAGGAAGGGAAGAGAAATTTCACCCATGAGGCCCAGCACATTCTTATAAGGCTGCTCCTTGCTGTGTGTAGCTGAGAGCAGATGTTTAGAATTAGGTCAGAAAATCTGCTTTTCTACTTCTGAGTTACACACTCACTTGCACTCATTAAGACATTAGTTTGGTTAATCAATAAATAATTTGAAATTCTACTATATAGAAGATCAAAGATGTCTCCCCAAACTTTCCATTAGTTACTAGGTGGTAGGAAAAATTAAAGGAAGAAAAGACAAAATTTTACTGTGAGAGGAGGGCTCTGGCAACACACAGGAAATTCAGGAAAGTGAATCTGTTTTCAATTCATACCCCAAGGTAAAGAATGTGAAGTCCTAAATGTACTTGGCTTTCTTGGGATGTGAGGATCATCCTCACATAGGGTGGGAAATTACTTTAAAAAGCTGTTGGTTCTAGAAGTTGACTATCAGATCTTCCGAACTTAAATTACATTTTTTTTTTCAAATTCACGATGCCATGCACGGTAAATAACTCCCAGTGTTTTCTCTATAAATACCTCATTAATCTCCAATGAGGGCAGGAAGTAAAAACTACCAGTAGTTTTACAAGTATGTAATGAATCTTCCCCTTGTGTCCTCAGGGCTCAGGTTAGAAATACTGCTTTAATTGGATTATAGTGAAATTGCATTTAACTGGAAATTCAGCTAAACAAGACAAGAAAAAAGTTTGAAAGGAGAGCAGAAAAATACAGAAAAATCTAAGACAGCAAATGCTGATCTGGCCTGATATTTCACTTACAGAGATTACATGCAAGAGGGAGTGCGAGACGGGGCATGAGACTGTGGTGCCTTCTGGGGTCAGGTCCCTGTGGACCTACTTCCCTGGCCCTACTGCTGAAAGTGGCTCCTCCCCTAAGGGCTCAGGGGAGGCTTCTGAGAGGAGAGCGTGGGAGAGTTCTCTGGAGAGCAGAGGTTGGAGTCAATCAGCCATCTTCTAGGGCTTGCTTTTACCTTTAATATTTCTGTCTTAGAAATTATTGGCTTCCTGCCCAACTATGATGAGTCCCTCTTCCCACCTTGATGAATACCTGGTCCCTAGTTCTGGAACTTTGCTGTAGCCAGGGTCAGGAGGTCCTGCCATGACCCCTCTCAGCAACAATAGAAGCAGATGTGTAATCCTTTTGCTTCCCCTGTTTGTTTTTTCTTTACCTTATAACCCCACATTAGTGTTATGTCGCTACTAGCAATATGATGTTAGCAAGCTTTTATATTATGTCCTTGAATATGACATGAAGCTTATTTAAAAACTATGTGGTATAAACAACATAAGAAATTATTGAGAATATTAAAGATATAAATAACTAAAAGACTTTATGCACATTATTGTGAGATATTATTATTTCAAAATCATTGTGTAGTCCACATGCAATTCCAAGTTATAATTTAATTGGATTACAGTGAAATTGCATTTCTTATGCAAAAACAATAATTTCAATATCTAATGCTGTGGCATTTGGATACTTATAAAATACTTCAAATTTTATTTCATAGTATATAAAAATTATCTTTATACAATGGAGGACCGTTTTTATCTGCATATACAAAATAGGATAGATATACAGCTACTTTCTCTTAATTCAATGAGAAGAAAAATTTGTA
>NDGN011309630.1:0-10732 GCA_002564285.1 Tympanoctomys barrerae
TGAACTCAGGCTCTTGCACTTGCCAGGAAAGTGCTTATTCCACTGAGCCATCTCCCCAGCCCCAATGTATGTATATATTTATAGTATTAATTTAAAATATACATTTCAGTCATGTTGAGTGTTGTGAAGGACCTCTGCAGGACTTTTTCATCTTGCAAATTTGAAATTCCATGCCCATTAAACACTACCTTTCTCACTCCCAAATCCTGACACCCCACCCTACCTTCTCTTTCTATGAATTTAATTACGTTAGCTTGCTCATATAAGGGGAGTCACACTGCATTCATCTTTTGTGGCTGTCCTGCTTTGTTTAGCATGAAGCTTTCAAAGCCTTTTCATGTTGCAGCAGGTGACAGAACTTCCTGTCTTTTAAAGTTTGAATAATAAGGTGTTATCACTGCCCCTCTGATAGATGCCTGGGTTACTTCCGCTTCTTGGCTGTTGTGAATGCTGCTGTCATGAACACAGGTGTGGAAACATCTCTTTGGGACCCTGTTTGCCATTCCTTTGGATATTTACCAGAGACTGGATTGCTGGATCATCTGAGAATTTAAATTTTAAGTTTTTGGGGAACCTTCATAGAACCTGTACTACTTCACTATCCTGCCAACAGGGACACACATCTCTTCCCCAGTGTCTGGTCAAGGTAACCTGGAGCCTTGGAAGGCTTTGGAGAGAGAGGGAGCTGAACTCACTATTGAGTCTAGACAGCAAGGATGGTGGGGTCATATTCTTCACTCCTATGAGAAAATTCTAAGGAACTAAAGAAATAAAAACAAATTGCAGTGAAGAATGAGATGGGCATAACAGGGTTTTGAAGTTATCTAGTAGGTGCTTACGCCTGGAAGGTGGGTGCTCAGGTGCTATACTGGGTGGCTCCAGCTGGGTCCTGTGAGAAGGTTTCTAGATCCAGAGGACAGGCTCTGAGGAGGTTCCATGAGCTAAGGGAACTGTACAAGAATGAGATTCACCTGCAGGGGCCAAGGTAGAGCTCACAAGGTAGAGTGAGAAGTTTGGGGCTCTGTAGAGCACCCCCTTTTGGTCTTCAGCAGAATCCTCATCAGCTCATCACAGACAGAAGTAATGCAGGGCAAAGAACCACTTAAAAGGAGCAGAGAAAGTGTTGCAGGACCTCCAACAGCAAGGGGCTCCATAGCCACAGTGGAAATTCTGTTGTTCACAGGGCCTAGCATGGGTATTGGCTAGGTACTGCTGCTGTAGGGACATGGTATGAGCCTACCAGTAAAACTGCTGTTCTGACTCGTGAAGTTTAGAAGTGACCTTCAGAAGGATCAAACTGTTTGCTAACCTAACTGAATACCAGAGCAAGGCTCAAGACTGTTTACAGACCCACAAATCTCCATCCTCCAATAAAATGAGATTTTTACAATATTGGCATGGAATACAAAATTTCCAGTTGTGAAAGAAGCCCATGTGGCCTGGAAAAATAAATCTATGGAAAGCGATCCTTAAATAACAGTTACTAAAATTTTATTTTATGTGTTTTAGGAGTTATTGTAAAAATTAGTTACATGAAGTAGAGACATGAAAGATATAAAAAAATAATCAAAATGAAGGCTTGTGGAAACAAGAAATTAACCTCTGGATGAAACTATCATCTGAGTTTGCTTCTTAGCTTCACTATTTATTCACAGTTACTACCCTTTCTCATTCTGACAGCCTCACATGTGAAATGTGAGTAATAGCTATTTGCAGTGTTATTTTAGGATTTGAGGAAATTTAGATGAAATGCTCAGCACAGAGCTCGGTGGGTTGTGGGTGCTCAATGACAAGGACACCATAGCGGAAAAATAGGAAGAAAGAAGCCAGCCGCTCACTCGCTGTCTTGTATGGTGAAATGTCAGCAGCAGGCGAAGGCTGGCTCCCCAGATCGCTTTCAGTTAGATTTTAAAAAGGTTAGAACAGAACTAGGGGCCATCTAGAGGGATGGCAAAAGCTCCTCTCATTCCTTTTCACTTTTCTTGTCTCTACCAGCTTGGAAGGTTGAGGCTCCTGGAAACAGAGATGGGAAAAAGGAAAGGAGCAAGCACTGTGGTACCCGCGAAGGGGAGCAGGGTCCTCAAAGGGAGCCTGCTCTGCCACACGTGTGTTGCCTGTGGCTGTCGCCAACACAGGAATCTCTCCCCAGCACCTGTAAGGAGAGGCTGCGAACACGCCTTTCTGCACCCCGTATGAACACGCCATACATTTGAGCAAAGAACACTGCCTAATCTATTTTTCCTCCTTCTACTCTTAATAGATTGGAGCACAAAAGCCTGAGAGAGGGTGACCTGCCAGACAAAAGCGCCTTTGAGTTCCTTGGAAAAGTAGACTTGGAGGAGGATGGAAGGGATCCAAGTGCCCCTATTATTTCCACTTGCACTAATTAGACATTTTTCTGTCAGCTATTGAGCACTGCTGAGAGGCCAAACTCACTGAATTCATTTCTAAAGTGTTTACAGAAGTTTGCATCTGTTTGTGTCTCTTCAGGAGGAAAATAAGCACTTCAATAGCATTGTAGAAAATCTAAACGAAGCATCCTATTCGGGAAGACCTGACATCCCGCAGCTGCATAATTTAACTCCATGCGGGGCTCAAACCTCGCATCTCGATCCAAAGCCTAAGATCCCCATCCTACCCATGCTAAATGCAGAGAAGTCAGCTCAGGAGAATCTTTTCTTCCCTTTCATTCTCTTTGCTCTCCCTCTTTTGAAATAGCCACATGCTGTGAAGTACACACAGATTTGGGTGCAGATCTGGCACGGCCCCCTCTTGCGTCTCCACCAGCATTCGGAGAAATTAATACCCACTTTCATTTGCTGCCAAGTGAGCGGATAGTAAATTCCTCAGCAGCAGAGCACAGTATCTCTCCCTTCTGGGAATCTCCCAGAGACGCAGGCCAGGGCCATACTCTGACACCAGGAAGGGAGAAATGAAAGAGGCCAGAGTGTGCGGTGGGGAAGGACACCAAAGAAAGAGTCTCCCCACACAGTAAAATGTGCCTGGGTTATGCACAATTAGATTAACATGAAAGAGAGCCCCTCAGCCTCCCCATCCCCCAAAAAAGAAAGAAAAAGAAAATAACACAAAAACCCCAACCCACTGACTACATGGACAGCGCTTTTGAAATGCATATTGGTCTACACAGAATTTGATTCAGGATTCTTTTTGTTTGAGTTTTTAGGCCTGGGACTGACCTGCCATTGTAGACAATTCAAAAATATGATCTTTTCAGGTTGTATCACAATACCAGAACACTTGTGCTGCTGGGACAAGCACAGTCCATCTTGTGATGGACAAGAATTCTGTGCCTTGTCCCCCACAAGCCGAATGAAGGGGAAGATTATCTGAAGAGCCCCCAGACTGTGTTTTTCTTGATGCATGATCATGTGTGAATGAGAACATTTGGGTGTGTGTAAGAGAATGCATTGGATTTCTATTGAGACAGGCTCACAAATGTGCATGCACGTACGCACGTGTACGCTCCCGCACATGCTCTGGAGCTGTGTTTTTACATCTGTTTCTAGGATGGGAAATATGGGATTCTAATTGAGTTTTAGGCACAAAGGGAACTTCATGGCTTGGAAGCTAAGTCAGGTGGTAAAGGAATTAAACTTCACAATGAGATTTCGATACACAGATGATAGAAAAAAGAGCTCAAGAGCCTTTTCTAAGAGCTTGTTCTGTACAGCATTGGGGAAAAGCAAGTGCTGTCTTCATGGTTCCCTGCATTAGGGCTATCCCATCCCCCGATGCTGAGTGTCAAGTTTGGGTCTCAGCTATGGGTTCAAAGCTATAGTGTGTTCACAGCAGTGACAATGGCAGCTGTTCTTAGGGGAACTGCCGATGGGGCTCAGAACTGAAACCATCTGGCACCACAACTGCAATCGCAGGAGTAGTGTGAAGGGACAGTACTGCTGTGCATCAGATAGGAAGACTGGGAGAAGGAAGGGAAAGATAAAGGGGAAGGGCTGTGGTGGGGTGAGGCCTTAGCAAAGTAGAAAAACAAAGAGCAAAAAGTGACTGCTGTCCATATCCTTAGGCATCCACAGCAGCAGCAGAGTGAGAGGGCAGCCCTCCGGAAGGAGCTCCGTCAGGCCAAGGGAAGACACAGTGGGTTGGCTCCATAGTGCCACCTGCAAACGTGGCATGGGGGAGAAAAGAAAATACGAAACTCTCTGAAGGCTGATGTCCAGGACCTGGTGACATCTTACTGGTCTTTCCTTTATTTTACCAATGGAGAGTGCAGAGTCAAGCACTTGTAGAAAAGAGCTGTAAGCTTTTTCTTCATCGCAGTATCTACAGACTACACTTGGAGTCGTCTTTCCCTGCATTTTCTTAGATCTACAGTTGAAGTGGGTTGTCTGTTAAAGGGAGAAGTGGTATCAGAATAGTCACCTAGCCAGAACCCTAGATTCTGGTTGTTAAGGTTTAGATCTGTGGGCCTGACCCAGAAGGCTGCCCCTTTCTTCCCGACTCTTCCCTCCACTCTCTGCTTCCTGTCCACTATGGTGCATAGTGGCTCCCCTCAGTTCTGCCCCTCTGGCCTGCTCTTCTGCACTGGAGTCAGAAACTATAGGTTGAAACATGAGCCCAGGCAAGCCTTTCCTCCGTTAAGCTGTGGGCACTGGGTATTCTGTCTGAGCAAAGAGAATGGAATTAATACCCTGGTGAACCTCGAGGCTTTAGGGAGCTGTAGACTCGCCTGCCTTAAGTTTCTCTGGATGCCAGTGCCAGAGCCACCTTGATTTCTGTTATCTTTCTTGGCGATTTCATCTACGATGATGATTCATCCAGCACATTGCTCTCTCTTGCTCATGGCCTCTTTAGCCTCAGTTATTTTGTATTATAGCTGTTGTAGTTTGAATGTCATCCATCAAAATTCATGCCAAAATTTTACCCCTTTGTCAGGTATTAAGAATGTAGGAACTTAATTCACTGATAGGATGTGGAGGTCACAAAGGGACATCTAATGACACTTTGACTTTAGAAGAATAGAAGAGACCTGAGCTAGGCCATCCTGGCTTGCTCTGCACTCAGGAAGGTGCCAAGCAGCAGTGAGGTGTATTTGCAGTGAGGAATTTTCCAGCTTACTTCTCTGAGTACCGAAAGCTGCATTCTTCTATTACAATAATATGCTTATGCTTGTCCATCTGTCAGTTGGTTCTGAACAGAGGAGAATAAGATGAGCGTTACTGCTGGGCAGTGCTGTGCACACCTGTAATCCTAGCACCCTGGGAGGCCGAGGCAGGAGGACTTACAAATTCAAACCCAGCCTGTGCTACTTAAAACGTTTAGCATGATTCTGTTTCAAAATAAAAAGTAAAAAAGATCTGCAGGTGTAGCTCAGTTCCTAGTGCTGTGCATGCATGCACACACATACACTCAAGATGAGTGGTGTTTATTGGCAGATTTTGTTGTTGTATATATAGAGACAGGGTCTTAAAAAAAACTTAAAACATTTATTTATTTATCTATTTATTTGTTTGGCACAGGGTCTCGCTACACAGCTCAGACTCATAGTGATCCTCCTGTCTCAGCCTCTCCAGTGCTGGGATTATAGGCATGCACCACCACACCTTGTTTCAGTGGCCATCATAGCATATAGTATTGAGGATCAAACTTGAGTCCTTGCACTGGCCAAGCAGGTGCTTAGACCACCAAGCTATCTACCCAGCCTTGAGACAGGCTCTTGTTCTGTAGTCCAGGCTGGTCTTGAATTCACTTTGTAGCCCTGGCGAGGCTGGTCTTGAATGCAAGGCAATCTTCTTGCCTCAGTCTCCTGTATGCTGGGATTACAGGCATGTAACATGAAAATGCTTGGCCCACTTATTGGCACTTATATTTCCAAAATCATCTAGAATTCTCTGCTAATATGAGGTGCTACCTAGTTAACTGAATTTGATTGAAGAACACACAACCATGGCCCTTTCAAGGTGATGACCTGGACCTGGTACCAGCTCTCAGCACTGGCTGTGAGCTCAGTGTCCTTCCTACCTCTCTCAAGCTGCCAATCAGCTGTCACTTCCTAAATAACTCTCAGAGGATGACTGACTCCTCCTTTCTCTCTGAGAGGTAACCAGAAGATGGTCTTTATTTTTTTTAACCACAATTTACAACTGTGTTGCACTGGAACCCGTGTGTTTTTCCTGTCCTCCTACCAGTGAACCCAAGGACAACCCCTCACCTCCATACATGCTCAGTTCTGACCCTTTATCTCATTGCGGCTGCAAGCATCTCCTTTCTCTCCAGTGCCATAGGTTTCCTGCCTTTCCTGGATCATTCTCATCAGCACATATGCATGTTGTATTATTTCTTAGAAATTCATTTCATGGCTGCACACCTTTTAACTTCTGGTCTCCCTTTTTGCCACCCTTTATAGCTAAGTACAAAAGAGTCATCTAAACTCAATGCCTTTGCTTACTTGCTCACTTACACTGTTAAGTCCATAACCTTCATAGTGTCCACAGAACTAGTTACCACAGCCCGCAGGATCTCCATGGTCCTGCTTCTGCCAGCTTTACCAATGCATTTCACTCCTTTTCTCAGCACAGTCTTCTCCAGCCCCCTATCAGCCTCCCTCCCTCAAAGGAAGCCACAGCTTTGAGCTTTCACACCTGCTCCCCCATCTGCAAAACATCCAGGAACACTTCCAGATCTAAGGACACTATATGGATCCTCATCTCATGCAAAATGTGCATTTGGGCCAATCAGTTTCTCCTTTATTTGTCATGTGGCTTAAGGTGAGGTGCATGCTCCTGGCTTTCTACTTCGCCGGAGACTTTTGTACTTTGCTTTGTTGGCTCATTCTTTGCTCCTGGTCCCAGAATGCTGAAAGCCAGGGTATGAGACCCCTTCTCCTCTCTGGCTACGCTGACCGAGCTGTCCCATGGCTTCCGCCAGCACCCCTGGTATTTAAATATCAAATTTAAATGCACTCCAAGTCTCTTTTGGGCAACCCAGGTCTCTGTGTGGAATGGCCTCCAGTAACCTACTTGGGGTGTGATCTGGCATCTCAGGATATGAGCACAACCTCCTTGCCAGAATCCTTGCTCTTGACCCTGTATCCCCTTCCCCAGTCTCCTTCTCACACAGTGACCCAAGCAATCCTTTGAACACACCACGGAAGCAATGTTGAACCCCTGCTCTCCACTCCAGCATGGCTTCCTGTCACGTTTACAGTGGAGTTCGAGTCTGTTACCGTGGTTCACAGGATCTCCATGGTCCTGCTTCTGACGGCTTCCCTGACACGTTTCCTCCTCTTCTCAGCACCTCCTTCTCCAGCATAGCTTTGGGCTTTTACCCCTGTGTTCCCCCACTCGCAAATCTCCTCCCTCATCTGCCTATGTGTCTCCTCAGCACAGATCTGTCCCAGGCACCCTTTAGAGGAGGTCCTTGCTAACCACTCCTCTAAAACATACCTGCCTGCCCTTCCTGTGCCATGACTCTGTCTTTATAGCCTTTCTTACTCTACAACACTTAGACATATAGCTACATATCATTAACATCATATACATAATATTTTAAACATCACATATATATCTGATAACATCATATACAAAGCATCAGACACATACATTTAATGACAGCTGTGTGTGTCCCTCTCTCAGTGTTAAGCTTGTTTCCTATATTCCCACAGGAAGTGTTTCCATTTACCTTGAAGTTCATTGTTCAAGTACTTTGTTTCACTAACTACTTTATCTTCAGTGTTTTAAAGATAAACTAGTAAAAAGTTACAAAAAATGAATTAGTTTTTGGCTTATTGGTTGTTTTACTTATATAGAACTGTCCCAATACTACTTAGTTTTAAAATAATGATTTCTTATGTGAGACATAAATGAAAATATTTGTCAGGTGAAATTTTTTTCAGACAGCAAAACATCAAATACACATAATTACAGAAGAGCAAAGCCAGCAGCATGGAAGATTGAAAGGGTTTTGTTAAAAAAAAAAGAAAGGGTTTTGTTTTCTAAAGTAGCTCACTCTAAAAGCATAAGTTTTTGAGCATTGGATAGAATCCCTTAATGTTTATTAGCTATTTCAATGTCATGATCATCTGTATTATACAGAAAAATTTTAGAGAAGCCTGAGAAATTAGGTTATTGTCCCTTCTTTTCTAACTATGAAAATACCTACAAGTCTACAGAAAAGCTCTACTTTCGTATACAGCTTCTCCATTGGAAATAACATGATGAGAAACCCAAAACAAATGACCTTATTGGCTGACCTCATGCTTTGCTGGAAGCAGAGCTAACTCTTCTGGGGCTATGGACTCCACTTCTAAAACTGAGGGAGAAGAGCTCTTTGGGGGCAGTGCTCCATCAATAGGGAAGTTTTGCATCCAAGCTTTGTATTATAGCTAATGATACTTGGCATATGATTGAATGGGAAATCCATTCATTGATTGATTCATTCATTCATCCATTCAGATTTGTCTGGGTATTTCTTAGTGTATCAGATAAATTTTGTAGATATATTAATAATCAAGACAGTGTTAAACATTTTGAGGGTAAAAACTCCTGCTTAAATATATAGTTGGGGACCAAATATATTTAATGGTTAGGGGACTTGTCCTGGATCTGGCAGCCAGAGCATTGGAGTTGGTGGCCCTCCACGTGATCCTGTGCCTCCCAAGGGCAGCTTATCTGCACTGTGGACTCGGTACAGTTTCAAATCTGCCACCTTCATGGGCTTTCTGAAAGGAAGTAAAAAAAAGGTTTTTTTTCTCCCCTTGTAGTAAATGATGCTGCTCTGAGTCTATCTCTGCCTTTCCTCTGGAACCATGTTTAGAAGAGAATAGCTTGTCCTACACTGGTCTACACTGGTTGCTGAATTCACTTGCATTCCTAACTTCTGTATATGCTGCACTTAGACTTACTTATGGCAAGATGGCATTTTTAAAAACCAAACTTGACAAATCATGAAACTACTGCTACATACAAGCTCCATATGCCTAAAAAGCTCTGAATTCAGGTCCCAGTTGCTGTCAAAAAGGAGTCAGTGGAGCTCCGACTCACCTTTTTTTATTTAATAAAAGTGTCTTAGCATGTGTTGCAGCTGTCACCACTACAGTAAGCTGGTTCACAGATGTTTTCCACTGACTATCACAAGAAAGAGAACCATGTGCTATGAAAAAAAAAAAGAAAGAAAATATAAAATAGACAAACATCAGAGCTGGAAATAAAAGTTGAATATTTGGTTCACAAGTTTAGGATCCTAACCTGATGTCTCTGCAAAGGAAGAGGTTTCTGATCAAGGTGATGCCTTCTTCTACAGTCCAGCCATCTGCCCTCTGCTTCAAGGAAGATGCCCCTCTCAAGGAACAGGATCAAAAGGCAGAAATCCTTCTTACCTAGTATGGAGTCAGAAGAACTCTGTAACTGACGGCAGGATGATGTACTTTTTAGAAACGAAGTCCAGCCCACAAGAATAGTGTTCTCAAAACAACCAGGGGTCAAGGTAGATAAATCATAGCCTTTACCTCACAGGCATCCCAGAAAGCATTCACAGTACACAGATTCACAAACACACTGCTTGGAAGGTTTGGTGGTTTGCCTTCCTTGACTGGTCTCCTATGTGTACTCATCCACGCTTTTGAAAACATATCAGACATTTTTTGATGACCTAATAGCAAGATTCCATTAGAGGCTCAGTTCCTTTATTCCATCTTAGCTCTGTCTGTCCTGTCTCATGACTCAAACAATCCCATCTGGTCCTCAACAATATCTTTTTGTCGATTTGCTCATACAACACTAATTGTCATTCTCCTGAGTGCCAGGCAATGTGCTGAACCTTCCTTGTCACCCACTCATTTAATTCTCTACACAATCCATAAAGCAGATGCTATTATCACTAGCTTCACGGATGTTGGAAAACCAGAGTTAGTCTGCACTAACAGAGGGCAGCTCTAGTATTCAAACTCTGGCTGTCTATTCTCAAGTTGACTTCCATAACTTCTACCTGCACCACCTTGCATTTCTCCCTTGTGTCACTATTACTTCTACCAAGATAGTGCAGATTTATCAAACAAAGAGAACTGTCTGTGCTCTATGGTCCATAGGACCAGGAGCCCAACTGTGTTTGCTGTGGGTGGACTGAGAAATACATGTAACTGCTTTGGCACATGAGGATCTTATAAACTGGGAGTCATATTCACATAAGCCCAGTAGAAATCAATGTTTGGTCAATGGTCCTGCTTTAATTAACCCCAAATGAAAAGAAATCTTGACTACGAAAGTAGGGAGGGCCAACTTATGAAAGGTTACTTGTTTCACAAAGTAGTTTTCATTTGGGTAGAAAGATTCAATGTAAGAAGGGTCAGAGTTCAATTCCCAGTTCCTTTAAAAAAAAAGATTCAATGTAAGATTCATCAACAGTTTCAATAATTATTGAGGATATAGTTCAATTGTGAATATGTTATTAGTGACAAATAAGATAGTGAGGACTTTTTTCCAGGGTCAGGGATTGAACCCAGGGCCTTGCACAGGCTATGCAAGTGGTCTACTACTGAGCTACGCCCTAGCAATGACAGTTAGGTATTAAAGTGAAGGAGACAGTAGTGGTATTTCAAACACGTTGTACCTTAGTGCCGACAGTGATATTTTATCAACACAGATTCTTAGATCTTAATAAGGATCCAGGAGTAGTTGGCAATACATATTTTTAAGTAGTTGCCCTCCTGCCTCTCCTGTGTGCGCACGCGCGTGCGCGTGCGCGCACCCCCCCCCCCCCC
>NDGN011309642.1:0-12204 GCA_002564285.1 Tympanoctomys barrerae
AAAATAAAGTGTTTCTTTTCTTTTCAAGCCTGCCTCATTTTTGAGTTACAACATAAATACCAAAAGTTTTCTTAGGTGCACTTGCCGTTAGCAAATCCATTTTAATTTTAGGAATTTATTTGACGAAAAATAGGCAAGTAAGTGTCTCTGGCTCCCCTCAGAAGAGAAGTATCTATTACAACTTTATCAGCAAAAATGTCATGAAGGAGAGACTTTTGCTAATAAAAAATGATATTTATACAGAGAGTTACCTCCACTACATAGCAGTCACTAAATGGTAGCCTCTGTGCTTACCATGCACATGTATTCACTCATCCAAGTCTCCCAAAACATATGTGTTAGAGTAGCCATCAACACTTCACAGATGATAAAACTGAGATAGCAGTGCTATTTTAACCCATCTCAGGCCTTAAATCTAGTGAATGCTGAGATAGCATGTATGCCCCCGTGACTCAGCCCAGAACCTGTTGTCTTACACACTACATTGCACAGCTTTTCAAATGGTTTGCAAGCTTCTTTTTGCATCCATTATGACATGCAGATTTGTATGCACTGTCACTAAAATGTTTATAATATGGAAGTATCAAAGTAGACTTTAAAACAATAACTATAATATTAAATCATACACTGGAGGGAAGATAGTGTTTCCTATAAACGGTGTTGTGAAAACTGTCCATCTGCATGCTGAAGATTGTAGCTCGACCATATCTCCCACCATGCACTAAACTGAAATCAAAATGGATCAAAGAACTAAATGTTGAAACAGAAACACTGGGCTGGGGAGATAACTCAGCAGCTCGATCCCCAGTACCAAAGAAAACAAAAACAGAATTTATGGAAATTTCTCACAAAACTAAAACTAGAAAGTCCATTTGACCCAGCTATTCCTTCTAGCTGTGCAAGGGGAACAGCTATTCCTCTTCCCCAAAACATTAAAGACATCCTATTACACCAATACATGCATATCCATGTTTATAGCAGCACAAATGATAGTAGTTAAATCTTGGAAGTGGCTTATGTGCCCATCATCAAATGAACCAATAAAGAAAATGGAGTATGAATCTGCTATAAAGAAAACCTTGAGTCATTTTTGGAAAATGGGTGCACCTTGAGATCACAACGTTAAGTGAAATAAATCAGACACCGAAGATTAAATATCTCATGGTTTCTCTTGTATAAGAAACCCAAATTATAAGGAACAAAATAAAATATAATAGGAAGTAGGGAGATAAATCTTACTTAATGGGAAGAGGACCAAGAAGTGGAAGGTGAAATGGAGGAAGAGATGGAAAGAGGATGGAAAGAGGAGTTCAGATGTGTCATGTAACCACTCTCCACAAGGAATATAAGTACAAGGTACTGCAAACTTGTGTTAATAAATCAGTTATGTATACTTGCAAATAAAAATGTGTAAGCAATGTCCCTCAAAAGATTATCAACACTGAGATGTGGGGAATTTTTGCTTTTCTTTATTTTCTGTAATGATCATATAATTCCCAATATAAAATTTTAAATGACTTCTGTCATTATCCACCCCTGCTTCCTCTTCTGTGCTTTTACAGATGATCCAAGGGATGCTCCCTAAAACATATTCTGCACACTAAACTCTAATTCAGAGTCTGCTTCTCAGAGAATCCAACCTATGAAGCTTGGTGCCTGAAAAGACCCAAGAAAGTGGGCTATAAATCAATGCTTTCTCTTACACCAAAGCCAGGGATTTGGTTGGGAAAACTTGAGGCCAGACACATGAAATGGGAGTCTATGTTGATTTTCTCCAGTTTTTTTGCATTTTCAGATTCCTTTAAATACTCTGAGTCTAAATGAGTAATAAAGATGTCTGTTTCTTAAGATCTAAGACCAATACCTTCCTCAAAGATAATGTAGGGGCCCCTGCCTTCCATTCTTACTTGGCCTATAATGATATCTTATGACTAGATTAAATTGCAGCTTTACCCAACTGCAGATACACTGAACCTGGAGCTGGGAGACCTGCCTTGCATGTGCAAACAAAGGACTGGATTCTGAGAAGACTCAACCAAAGAGGCTAGAACATAATATTGAATAAGGAAAAGATTATTCATTTAACAGTGTCTTAGTTACTTTTTACTCATTGCTGGGACAAATACCCAATACTCAAAATGAGGGAAGGAAATGTTTATTTAGCTCACAGTTACTGGAGGTTTCAGTCCATACTCAGCTGGCTCCCAGACAGAGGAGCACATAGCAGAGGGCAAACTTTCATGGTGGCAGCAGTGAGCAAGAGGCACAAAGGGAGGAGGAGCAGCAGCTCAGGCAGTGAACTTCTCTTTCCTCTTTACACTGAAATGCAAATTACCTGCCCCAGGCCAGGTGCAGCATCCACACCCACAGTAATCAATCACAAACTCCAGAAGCAGCCCCAAGACTGCATGAGGCTTTAGGGGGACACCTATACACAAACCATAACAAACTATATTTCTGAGATGCACATTTTAACATCCTGCCAAAAACCCAGAGAACTGGTTTACAGCTCTCCCTTGGTCACTAGGATTGGTCCCAGAATCCCTGCAATTACCAAAATCTGTAAATATTATACTTCTTTATGTAAAATGATGTAGTATTTCCTATAGTCTATGCACATTCTCCTCTAAACTTTAAATCATATCTAGATTACAGTACTTATACATCTACCCTTATTATATTATTGTTAGGGTTGATTGTTAGGGTTAAATCTTATAAGTGGCTTATGTGCCCATCATCAAATGAACCAATAAAGAAAATGGGGTATGAATCTGCTATAAAGAAAAACTTGAGTCATTTTTGGAAAATGGGTGCACCTTGAGATCACAATGTTAAGTGAAATAAATCGGACACCAAAGATTAAATAGCTCATGGTTTCTCTTGTAACCCAAATTATAGGGGGCTGGGAGATGGCTCAGCAGAATAAGCGCTTCCCTAGCAAATGCAAGGGCCTGAGTTCAATCCCGGTTCCAAAAAAAAAAAAAAAAAGAAAGAGAAAAAGAAACCCAAATTATAAGGAACAAAATAAAATATAATAGGAAGTAGGGAGACAAATCTTACTTAATGGGAAAGGGATTAAGTGTCAACTCCATTAAAAGAGGTTTCAACTGAATTGGCTCAGCAGTTCTACACCCAAGGGTGGGAAAGGCTCACCACCTGTGGGCTGCCTCAGTGATATAAAGAGGAAATGAACACGGGCAGATCTGCTTCTGTTTCTTTGGAGAGGCTCCACTCTTCACCTTCACCTTGGACATCATCCTCTGGTTTCCAGCACAAAATCTTAAAAGCTTCCAGCGTAGATCCTTCAGCCTTCCATTGCTATCCCATCAGCCTCCTGATATGGACTTGCATATGACACTGCAGTGAGCTCCAGACCTTCAGCTGAAATCTTTGGTCTCCAGCATTTGGACAGACGCTCTGCACGCATCCTCATCCAACCCGCGGGTAGTCATTGTAAGCTAATGTTGTAGATTCTTGCAGTGTTTTTGTATATCTTGTGTTACATCTGTTTCTTTTATAAATATTGACTAATGCAATTGTTTTAGAGAATCACGACAAAAAGGGTCTATGTAGAATATCATGTCATCTGCAAATAATGATAATCTCACCTCTCTCTTTTCTACTCATATTCCTTTTATTTCTCTCTCTTCTAATTGCTCCTGCTGATGTTTCCAGAACTATATTGAATAGGAGTTGGTGATAGTGCACATTCTTGTCTTGTTTCTGATTTTAGAGTGAAAGTTTTCAATTTTTGTCCATTTAGTATGATGATGGCTGTTGGTTTGCCATAAGTGGTTTTTATCAGGTTGAGATAAAGACCATCTATTCTAATTTTCTGTAGAGGTTTTTGTTTTTAAATCATCAATGAATGCTGGACTTTGTTAAAAGCTTTTTCTGCATTTATTTAGATGATCATGTGATTTATGTCTTTGGCTCTGTTAATGTGGTGTGTTACATTTATTGCATTCTGGCTGCTAATATCTTATTCAGTATTTTTGCATCTATGTTCATTAAGGATATTGGCTTATAGTTCTCTTTTTTGGTTGGGTCTTTCTCTGGTTTTGGTTTCAGGATAATACATGCCTCCAGGAATGAGTTAGGGAGTATTGCTTCCCTCTTGATTTCATTAAAGAGACAAACACAAATTTTAAAAAATCTTGAATTCTCAATTGTGAATGCTATCTGTGGGTATAAACTGTCAGTTACAAAGGGCCCACTGTGCATTCACTCTTAGGTTCTTTCCTAGAAGCACTAGGAAAAGCAATGACTCTCACTCAGAGAGGGATGAAATACCAGAATTTCTGTATCATGTTCTGGAAGAGAGATTAAATACAGAGAAATGGGCATGCAGGAGCATACAATATCTGCTTTGTTAGGCTAGAATACACACCAAATGATTGTGCTGCACAGGAAAGTCATAAGGAGTGTATTACAGAGCTATCCACAGGCATCCCTAAAAGTTCAATCCTTCGTAGATCATTGATGGTGATGGGAACAGTGATCTCAGATTTAGGCTAACTAATATCATTGGGGATAATTGAACCATCTCCTAACTCCACCCCCAAATAGATGCCAGATGATGGTAATTACCTGCCAGAATCATAGCAAGCATCATGACTGGAGTGATACCCAGAGGACCCACCCACAAGGGTGACAGAGTTAATGGGTAGAATGCAGCCTTCCTAGGATGGATAGTCCATACTCATGCTCTTTAACTTACTGTCAGAATGAACCAAAAGTTGGTGATCAAGCAGCTCTGGGAAGTGTCTTCAATAGAAAACTGTAATTCTTTGCCCACTTAGGCAATCCAGTGCAGGTTTCAAACTTGGAACTCAAAGATGGAAGAAGAAGCTGAGTTTCTAAATGGTAGACTTTGCTAAAGAAAAATCTACAAATGGTCAATAAATAACACAAAAAGCTGCTAACTGCAGATGTGATCAGCAAAATCCAAATTAAAATTAGGATGAGACACTATCTCATACCCAACAATATGCCTACTACCATAAAGACTGACACTGCCTTAATGTTGACCAAAATGTGTAGCATTTGATTTAGAGGTCAAAATTCATAATCATTGGGTGCTAGAGCTGAAGATAGCCAGTACACACTGAGAAGCTATTGATGCCCCTCAAGACAGAGAAACACACAAAGTGTTCAGGTTAGAAATACTTGCTTCCCGTTCTCTTTTAATACCCTTTAATGTGATTTTCTGATACATTTTTAAACCCTTTAATTCTATTCTGAAAATACATGGTCTGGTCTGGGGAGATAGCTCAACAGTCTAAGTGCCTGCTTAGCAAGCACAAGGACCGGGTTTGATCACCCGTACCACATGCCATGAGTCTGCACCCTGCCAGACATTGAAACTCGGTGCGGTGGCACATGCCTATAGTCCCAGCTCTGGGGAGGCTGAGATAGGTGGTTCAAAATAAGTCCAAGCTGCATAGTGAGACCCTATACCAAACAAATAAATGAAAGATTTTTTAAAAGAGATATATTAGGTAAATGCAGGGGCAAGGGTTTAATCTCTGGCTCTGCATGCCATGCTGGCCCCGCCCCCCAGGCATGCTGAGCCCGTGAATGGAGTTCGGGCATGGTGGTGCACGCCTGTAATTCCAGCACTAGGGAAGCAGAAATCAGGAGGATCACTATGAGTCTGCGCTGTGTAGTGAGACCCTGCACACACACACACACACACACACACACACACACACAGGTATAAAAATAGAAAAGTTGAGAGAATACATAAGAGTTCCTATATCACTTACCCAGTGTGTAAATTTTTTTGTTGCTGAACTAATTGCCTGAGAAAAACAACTCAAAGGAGAAAAACTTGTTTTGGTTCACCCAGTTTCAGAGGCTGCAGCCCACAGTCAGTAGCTCTATCCCTCAGGGCCTGAGACCAGGCAGAAGATTATCACTGCAGAAGGGCACGTTGGAGCCATGCTGCTCCCTTCATGGGGGCCAGGAAGCAGAGACAGAGTCAGAGGAGGGGGTGGGAACATCATAGAGTCCCCAAGGTCATGCCCATGGCCATTTCCTATAACCAAGCCCCACCCCCTGTAGCTCACTCATCTGGGAACTAATCACTAGATTAATTCATTACTGAACCTCATGCCCTCTTGGTCCAATTACTTTGCAAAAGCCCATTATCTGGCCTTCATGGGACATTTTAGATATAAACTGGAATACCCAGTTCACCTTATTGCAGCATTTTACATTAGTATGATACATTTGATATATTTAAACCATTATCAATATATTATCAATAACTAAATTCTATGTTTCATTATGACCTCCTTGGTTTCCCTCTAATGTCCTTTTTCTGCTCTAGGATACCACATTATATTAAATTCTCAAGTCTAGTTAGTTTCCTCTTGATTACAGTTTCTTAGATTACCTTTGTTTTTGTTTGATTGTTATATGGCTGTGAGACAATAATTTGCATTCATTTGGGGGAATTTGTATGGATATAGATATAATATATATATATATATATATATATATATATATATATATCTTGATCATTTCTGATCCCCTCTACTCCTTGTTTTGATGACCTTTACAATGTTGAGATGCACTGACTAGCTGTGTCATAAGATGCCTCTACAGGAAAATGTGTTTGATGATTTTCTCATGGTAAGACTAGAGTATGGGGTTCCCTGGACTTTTATTTTTGATGCTATTCTAGATTACTTGGAGGATAAACTTTAAAAATAGTCCCAATACTGATTGAAGAAAGTTCTTTCTGTTCACTGAAAAACCTGTTTCTGCATTAGTGGGTGTGCTAAGGCTCAAATTCTAGGTCCCAGATAACACAAAAATGCCTTAGAGTGTTTACTTTTAAAGAAACTTGCTCTTTACATTCCAGAGCCTGTCAAGTAACTACATTTGCTCTTATTTAATTAACAGTTATTTGAGAAGTGCTGCTTCCCCTAGTTCCATGGGCACCTAAGTCATTTTTCAGCTTAATAGAGATTTTTTTTCTAATTACTTTATAGTTATAGCATTTTACTAAAACACTAAGGAGCAATTTGTTTTTTTATGAAGGTAATTGGCATTAAAACATTACTTGTGATTGAGATTTTGTTTTGGGTTTTATTTTTCTTGCAAAGAGAAAGTGGAGGCACATGATTGAGAAGGCAAATTAGTGCACGCTTAATTGACTAACAATAGAAAAGCTGGCACCTGGGCTTCGTGATATACATTTGTGGCAATTTTGTTATAAATATATCAGGCTGAGCAAATGCAAAGCAAATTTAGAGAAAAACAAAGGTAGTTTACTATCTGAAAAATATCAGAGGTTTCTTCTTTTGAAAATATCTGAGCTTTCTTTACATATATAGTCAGTTTGTGCCTATTTTTTTGTTATTCAACATATATTTGAGATTAACCAGCAACTTATGCCATTTCAAGAGCAATTATACCCCCTGGCCTCTGTGCCTGGTGGGCTGCCTGCAGCATTGTACTGGTCCGGTTAACCTCTGTAGCAGGGACTGACAATCTAGGGCATCTCCAGAAGGGTTTGAAAAACTACTTTGATGAGAAAGGAGAGGGAAGGAAAGTGGGGACATGAAACAGTTGTACAGTGTTAGAAGGGCTGTCATCTGAAAGGGGAAATAGATTTTCTGAGTGTAGCTCCAGAATTAGAACCCGTGGGCGGAAATTACTGGGAGACAGTTTTCAGCTCTATATAAAGAGGAACATCTTTTAACAACGGGTCAATAGGGTACCTTGGATGGTAGTTGACTTTTTCATTACAGGGATTAGTCAAGAGGAGTGCTGACAAAGGAAACCCTCACTTAAGTAGGAGAGAACTTCTTACTGGTGGCTTTCAACTTAGACAAATCCAGGCTTTACCTTCACATTGTGTTAGTTGGCCAATTGTTGGTATTCTACATTAATAAAAAGGTCATAATATTTTCACTCCAAATAACTAAGCCCTGAAAACTTCTTAAGTTTGATTGTTTAAGACTCAGGCTGGATTTTGAGTTCTTCATTGAAAAGCTTTCTCTACAACAAAGTCTTTTTTCTGTCTTATCCCCAAAGTCACTGCTGGACATCACTGGAGAGGTGAGTTCTTCATTCCTAATCAACATAAGCACACAGGTCCTTCGTAGGTCCACCTGGCCATTAGAACTAAAATTAGTGTTCTGCAAATATTTTGCAAGTTGCCTTCAGTGAGGCAGATAAGTACAAAGAGGAAGCAATGAGAAGAGAGGAAATGTTTATGAGAAGGTGTTCTGCAGGTAGCTGAAAGGTTTTCTTAATCTGTCAATAACATCTTTTACCCACCCTTCCTCTCATGTCTCAGCCCAGTGCACTGAGCCTAGATCCCATCACCTGTCTTTACTATGAGTTTGGGCTTCTCCCAAAGAAGTTGTACTCAGAAGAAAAAGTAGAGAAAATGAGTTGGTAACCATCCCACAGATCCACTGTTGACTTCTCACCAGCTTTCCTAAGTCCCACCATTAACAAGTATCCTCACTGTCCCCAAAGTTAGGTTTATCCTTTGCATTTTCAAGCTTTTTTTTTTTTTTTAAGCTTCAGTGCATCAGAAAAGTCTTTCAAACTTTTATGTCATGTCTAGATTTTCTCTTCCTTTTTTCAAAACCACTGTCTCTGAGAAGTCTGGCAGTGAATCTCACTCCCCTGCTTCAGTCTCTGATGCTGTCTCTCCCACCTTGTGAACAGCTAAGGGATACCAAGTGACCTCATTTCTGTACTGACCTATACACAAAATAAAGTTAGTTCAAGGGATCTGTGGTAATGTTTTGTAATACCTGAATTTTTTTAAATGTCCTTTATTTTGTAATCCTAAAATGTTTGATCTTTAGGCTGACACCAGAAAGGCCTCCAGCAATGAAGGCCCAAGCTTCCCACAGAGAGAAAACACTGCCAGTGGCTTGTTTCAAGGACATGGGTCAAGGCTGGCTCTCCCAGCCAAGGGAGAGCTGGTCAGTCTCTCCTACCCACAAGATTTGCATGAGGCTCTGTCCAAGCTACATCCCTTCAGGAGAATTAATAAGCAGCACAAAGGTAAATAAATATATAAATGAGCACACACTAGAGCTAAAGCAGCCTTGACTGTCTAAAGCTAAGTCTGCTTTCAGAGATGATCTAGCCAGCAGTTCATCCAGAGCAAGGAAGTGGCATCACCCAATGTGTCATGATTAATAAGGGGCAGGAACCCACATTTCTTAATTTATGATTCACTTACCTCATACAAGGCACTAAACATGGTGAAAGAAAGGTGTTTTGTTTTATTTTTGTTTGTCTTTTTGAGACAGGGTCTCACTATGTGGTCCAGGCTGGCCTTGAATTCACTATGTAATCCAGGCTGGCCTCAAACCTGTGGCAATCCTCCTGCCTCAAGAAATGTGAGTGTATCTGTGGAAAACTAACAGAACACACAAAGACTGGGCACTGACTCAACTGATTGCCTGTCTAATTACGGCTCTCTCTCTCTCTCTGTTTTTTCATCTATGAAATGGAGTAATAATACCGACCTTACACCTCTTGTGAAGATTGGGAAGGACATGATGTAAGTAGATGGCCTGCTGCTTATGGTACTACAGCAGTTATTTCCTTCCCTATTTTTGTAATTCGGCCAACCTCTGGCAGTCCTTTCAGTGTTAATGACTCCCCAGAGCACACCAAAAATTGTCTCACACATCTGAAATAGCATGCCTAGCCAACTCCACACGCAACATTTAAAGTTTACTCTTTAAAGTCAGCGTTTTTAAGCAATCTTTCTAGATTTTCTGGACTAGAGTCAAATTTAGAGAAATGTTTTTGAAGTTTTTAAATTCTCAGCTGAAGTTTGAAACATGTAAGGTTTGTTTTTCATCTTTGAAGTATGTGTCACCTCTTAAACCTGATTTTTATATGGTATTGAATACATGGGCACAAACATGAAAAAACTCCCTATTGAATGACACATGTTGGAAGGTTCTCCTTCCTCGAGCTGCCCATTTCCAAATATACTCATAGAGCATAAAGACCAAACCAGCATTGGGAAGAAGAGAGGAAAAGAAGGGAGGGGAAGGGAGGGCTTTTTGGGTAGGAGTGGACAACAGTGGGAGATGCAAGATCTCTCCTTGCCCCATTTTGGTTGGGTCTGGGCTTCGGGATATTCCCACTGATTCCCTGGCTGGGTGGTGACTCAGAGAAGCAGGAGGCATGGAGGAGGTAAGGCCACTAGCTAATGACTTAATATGCCACCATGCAAGACCAAGTAGGTGGGCCTGCTGTTCCCACACCCCCGTCCCCAGCAAGTGCACAACACATACACCCCTAGATGTTGCCTGTCCTCTCAGGACTTCCCCTTCCAAGCTGCCTTTATGCTCTTTGTAAGCTGATTTTACTTCTAAAAAACATGTTGTGGGGGAGGAAACACCCAGAGGAATCTGCCCCTGTTCTGTTTCACCACCCCTCCCACTCCAATGGTTCTGGTTTTGAGAGTGTACATCCTGGGCTCTCACATGTTTGTGTTCTGTCTTGGTAGGCTACAGTACTGCACAGCCCTTTTGTCCTTGTTCTGCAGAAATGCCCTGCAGTCTGCTCAGGGAGACTCCTGCAATGAGTGTCATTTCGGGTTATTTGCTTTATTTTGGCATCCCACACACATAATTGCTATTTAATCTTGACTCTAAGAAGCACATGTTGTTATCCTAGGTTCAAGAAGGGAAAACAGCCTTTAGGGAGACTATTATCTCAGCACAGAAACAGGGTTCTAACCAGGTTTATCTCCATAATGTTGCCCATTCTACAATAATTTCTCTCTGGTTTCTCAATTAAAAGAAATCCCCCCCTCATGAAAATAAACTTATTATGCATTTGTTTTCAAAGCAATACAGTGATTTTTTTTAAACCTAATTCAGTATCAATGATTACCTCTCTTACTTATGTAACCTAAATTTTCTTGTTGTTATTAGGGTTTTGCATAGTCCATGTCTCTCAGAGAAGCTGATCACACCCTCAGATCCAGAATGGAACAGGCTAGTGTGCAAATTATCCCATTCCTATTGGCCGTGATTGGTTTAGATATACGCATGTGAGTTAATTCTAGCCAATATGACTAGAAAAGAGATTTGACACGGTACTGTGAACATTTTCTTTCTTGCTTTTAAGAAAATACCATAAATAGCAAATATCTCAACCACTGAATACGAACAAGGAAGCAAGCAGTTGCCATGACCAGGCAGCAATCAAATCACAAGAAGATGAGTAAGGCTTAGGGTGAAGCCAATGCTGGCAATGAAGCCATCTTGCCACAGAAGGAAAATAAGAATACTATGATACCATTTAATGGCATCAGTATGGCTTTGGATCAACCACCCGGAAGGGAATACCCCACTTAGAAATGGGTATTTCTAAATACCCCATTTAGAAATGATCAATCATTTCTAAAGGTAATATCTCAAAGTTCCTGTGTTATAAGCAAATAAATCCCATGGATATTAACAGAATTTGATTATGGTTATTTTTTCATAGATGAAGGATATATATGTATGTATATATATATATATATATATATATATATATATATTGTCTTTTGAGCAGCTCAGGCTGGCCTTGAGCTCACTTTGTAGCCCAGCCTGGTCTTGTACTCACAACGATCCTTCTGCCTCAGCCCAGCTCAGGAATTTTTGACTGATCCTAGGATTCACCATCTTTCCTGCATCTACACAACCATGGTATTCATCACTTACATTTTGGGTGATGTCCTAGAAGTACCACACTATGCCCCAATCATTACACAAAGTGCAGGCTTTGCAAGTGGTGAGTTCAGGGCAGAGCATTAAAGATGGTTACACATTCTTTGTCATTGGAAAATCTATTGAGGAGGTAGTGTCAATTTCCCCTTCTCTTGAGATTGGACTGGCCATATGACCTATTTTGAGTAATAAAATAGAGTGACATTAGATAATTTTGGGAGCTTGAGCCTTAAAATGTTGTCAAGTCTCATATTTCTATATGTAATTTGTCATCCAGGTGTCATGTAAGATAGCCATCTACTGTAACACTATCATACTGCGAAGAAGCTCAAGCTAGCTATGGAAGTAAGGGAGGGGGAGAGAGAGGGAGGGAGAGAGAGAGACAGAGAGAGAGAGACCTTCTTTTTTCTTTTTTTTTCATATAGAACAATAAACACCTTTATTCCATGAGTTAAACCAGGAGGGAAGGTTTATTTGCCTTTCC
>NDGN011309652.1:0-17107 GCA_002564285.1 Tympanoctomys barrerae
TTTCCTTGTGGCCCTCCTTTTTTTCTAATTTTGGTCTGCAAACTTAGGTTGTTAACCCTCCAGCTGCCATACTTTCATAGATGACAAAATCTATCCAGATAAACCAGGTGCAGGTCAACTGCAAGGATACATACTCAAATCTGGAGCTTTGCTCCAAAAAGCTTTCCTATTGTAGGTCTATGTAAATGAAAATCTTATTCTAAGAGACTAAAGCTTCTCATTAATCCTATTCATTCTCCCTGATCTTGACAAAGAAAGCAGTAGCAGATAATAACATGTTGAAAAGCCAGGGGACTTAATTAAGCACTGGCTTCATCATCTACTTTTAAAGGCTTTACAACATCTGCACGTTCAATGAAATTTTCAGAATTCTCCACTATATCTGGTGCAATCTTATTAAAGTCCTGTTAATATCTAACATGAGACTGACGAAGAACAGGACAAATTCAAAGCATACCGTATTTTGAGACACTCATTTTAGAAATAAGTCCAAGTACCTATAACAGCCTTTTTCCTCTCTGTCTCAGCTTCTTTCTCCACAACTTTTTGTTTCTGTGCAGCTATAAGAAGTTTAGTCTTCTCAGCCTCCCTGTGAAATAAAACATTATAAAAATTAGAACTGCCCTACCCTCCTCTGAGGATGAACTCAGGGCATTGTATATATTAGGCAAATACTCTATTATTGATCTGCATCCCCTATCATAGAAAAGATTCTCTTCTGTGTGGGCACTATTAGCAATTCTGAACTTACACTGGACCAGAGAACTATTTTTCAATTAGAATGTTTGGACTCATTAGTTAGGTATAGGAAATATTATTTTACTTATAATTAATTAATCTGAGTTTGAAAGAATAAATGATTTGTCTAAAGTCACCCAGAGATTAAAAAATTTAGTATTAGAACTGTAGCCTGATTTTTTTTTCATAAAAAGCTTCCCTTGCTTTTAAGCCTCCTGCTAGCTCCCACAGTGTCACAACTAATTAGAAAAAGGTGTCACTCTAGGTAGATGCTGTCCTTTAGTCACACAGTATGACAAGCAGAATGAAGTTGAATTTCAGCTCCTGCCCTCCTCAGGCTAACACCCAAGTGTACTGACTCTGTTTGCTGTAGAAAAGGTACTAGGTGGTAGTTATTAGGCAGTAAATCGGGCTGCATATAAGGAAGCATTTCTTTTTCTAAAGAATGTGAGCTTCAAGTAATGAAAATGTTGACCTCTCACTAAACATCTACAAATGCCTCCCACTGTGTGACCATGTGGCAGAAACGGTATTTAAAAAGATTACTATTTAGGTAAGATGTTAAGATTGGATAATTAAAAAAAAATTGGATAATGCCAAGGTAGCTTTTAATTCTGGAATTCCAAAAGCCTATTACGTCAAGAAAGATCCAGAATTATCTCAGAAATAATTCTGCCAGTTTCCCCCAACCATTTCCATCCATGTTCTCCCCTCTTCTGTCAACACTGATAAAAACATGAAATGATATTCTGAATATTATGAGTGCAGAAAACACACAGTCTTCAGGGGTGGGAGCATAGCTACGTGGTAGAACGGTGCTTAGTGCACATGAAGATCTCATGTCAATCCCTGGCATCAAAAATAAGGAAGAGAGGGAAGAGACTGCACATTTATCTTTCCATCAACAGAAGCAATCACACTTAAAACTATAAGCCATCCTGAGCCTCCAATAATCTTTTTTTTTTTTTTTTCTGTACATGACTCAGACCCATGATATACCCAGCCATAAAGCAGTATTACTACTCCTTGGACACTCTTTATTTATACATATGTTGCATTCTTGGCTTTTGCAAAGTTATTTTTTCCAGTATTTCATATTTTCTCCATTTTCTTTTTTAGTACCTAGTAGATGACAATAACGCTATTTCAGATGTAACAGTAAGTACTCTCCTAAAATGGGTCCTCTAAAACAAACTAATTTCATACTGAGCGAATAACTTCTCATTGTCAACCAGGCCCGGACACATGGAAGAAAAAGACTACCAGAGGTAAAGTCAAGCCATACTTTTCCAGAGACAAATTCTAAAGACCCATGTCCATTACACAATGGAAAAAAATCAAACTTTTACCAACCAAGTATCTATTCTTAGCATTATAATGAAGTAACAATATTTGGGCATTCTCTTCATCCGTAATAGCTAGGACTCTTTTTCCTCCTCTATTAACAATGAGTACCAGATACTATTTATATATAGATTATAGCTCCTACGGCAGTAGTGGTGAATCCACAGCAAGTGCACTGCAATGGGCTGGTTGTATCACTGAAAGCTCTAAAAGATTTGCCATCACTGTCCTAAGGGGCCCAGCAAGAGTTCCACAGCAAACTGCTTGTTAGCCATTGAAACTGCTCCTGGAAAGATCATACATAAAGAGAATGCCAGTAAGAGTACAGAGGGACTAAAAATGAAGGTAGTATCACTAAAATAGAAGTACAGATCATACTTCATCAACCTAGAGGTACTATCTCACAAATTCCTCCAAAATGGTATTAATATGCAGATAACTTGAAACAGAAATATTAGGGTCCCATTCATGATACTCACATTAACTCAAAATTTCTTCTTATGGCTTCTGGGATTTTAGGTTTTGTAACACGTACAGCCTGAATAAAAAAGTGATAAACCTTAAATATGTTGAAAAATAGGTCTTCAAACTAAATCTTCTACAAACAAGTTCCCCAAATCATACTAATGAAACAAGTACAATACAGTTGTATAGCCACATGCAGGCATCACACTATACCAACTTTTACCAACCATGAAATCTACTTTCATGCTACCATACCAAGAATCAAGGATAAGCTATGTGTTCCCTTAAAAATGTCTATGGAAGAACTACACTCCTTTTTTGTTTGTTTGTTTCTGTATTTGGTACAGGGTCTCACTACACAGCTCGGACTCGCAGTGATTCTCCTGTTTTCAGCCTCCCCAGCACTGGGATTACAGGCTTACAGCACCACGCCTCGACTCTCTGGCTTGCTCAGTACGCTCAGGGGGTGGGGCTGGCTCATGTGGCGCTGGGGATAGAACCCCTGTCCCTACACTTTCCTAAAAAGGTACTTAGTCTGCTGAGCTATCTTGCTAGCCCCTACTATACTCTTGAGAAAATTCTCTTACGTAGAAGTTCCCCTAAACCCAGACCACCATATGCAAGTTAACAGTGTCTAGTAAGCAAATTAACATATTACTAAAACCACACTCACTCATTACCAGCTACAACAATCATATGCCAGAAAGACATTAAATACCAATTCAGAGCTTTTATTTTTTTCTTATTGGACTCTTACTTGTAATTAGTATACCTGTTGCTGTGAACATTCTTCACTAGATATTTTGTTTCTTTAGTCATGGTATGCTTTGACTGATACTTACTAATCTACTTGGAAAGTGCTATTGTTTGAAGGCTGACTTTCCTACCCCAAGGATTTGATCTTTCAAAACCTTCTGATTTCACTAAACATCTTATATTCCCCACCTAACTACAAACATATATACTATTGTTGCTCTGAAGATTCAATTTCCCAACAAAAACTGGATAAACTATATAACAAAGCCTTTAAGCACAAGGACTTTTATCCACACACACACACACACACACACACACACACACACACGAATGAATGCTACTCAGCTATAAAGATAAATGTGAGATACCTGTAGGAAAATGAACATATCTGTAGGAAATGGAAAATATAATACCTCTTGCAAGAGGGAAGTGGTCCAAGGGAACAAGGACAAGATGTGAGAAGGGGAAGATGAAATTTAAGTAGAGTGTCATGTAGAAGAACGATATGTACAAGAACCTAGTAATCTCAATGAATGTAAACAGGACATGTCATAACATGAGCTAAGATTAATAACATCACCAAGAACAAAACTCAGAGTAGGGGAATTAGAGGAGAGAGAAGGGGAAGGGGATTTTTAAAAAGAGAAACAAGTTACAGTATGTGTATGTATCTACTTCCCAAGGTGACTAAGCTGTATGTACTGCAAATATGGACAGTACTCGTAACATTTTTTTAAAAAAAGAATGCATTACAAAGCTACATGTTTGGATTCCATAACTTTTTATTAAAACAAAGTTCAAAAGTTTCTTTTTGATGCAAAGTAGAAAAGATATGAGGCTACTACTGATCTAGGCAATAATTAATAGATAATATCATATTAATCTTTTTCAAAAGGATTAAAAGCTTGCTTGTGCTATCTGGGTACAATCACACAAACAAGTATAGAGGAGATTCAATTCACCAACACTTCTGGAAAAATTTTTCTGAAAGGTAACTTAACAGTATATATCTAAAAAGTCCCCAAACAAGGAGCACATCTTGAATCATCAATCACACTCTTAAGAATTTATAGTAGGTGGTTCAAAGACTTAAAGATTAACACAGAAATACTAAATCTTCTGAAGGGAAATTAGGTAGAAATCTTAATGACGTAAGGGTAGATAAGAGTTCATGAAAATCAAGTTGCACAGGAAATATTTCAAAGAATCACCAACTGGCATCTTATCTTTTTGAAAAGTTTATGTACTTCAAAGGAAATCCCAAACAGAGTAAAAAGAATACGAACTGGGAAAAAATTATAGCTGACTGTCCCTCCGACAAAGGCCTTTTATCTAGAACATATAAAGAATTTAAAAAAATCAGGTCCCCTAAATTCAAAGACCCAATCCAATTTGGGCATCCGAGGTGAATATACACATTTCAGATAAAAAAATACAAATGGCAAGTAAACATATGAAAAAATATTCAACATCATTGGTCATTTGAGAAATGCAAATTAAAACACCGAGATTCCATCTCACCCCAGAAAGAAGTCAGACAATAACAAATGCTGGAGGGACTGTGGAGAAAAAGGAACCTGTCTTCATTATTGATGGGACTGCAGACTGGAACAACCACTATGGAAATCAATGTGGAGATTCTTTAAAAAGCTAGGATTGGAGATCCCATTCAGGCCAGCTATTCTTCTCCTGGGCCCAAGAACTGAAAACATTATACTACAGCAACATATGCGCATCCATGTTTATAGCAGCACAATTTGTCATAGCTAAATCCTGGAAAGAACCCAGATGCCCATCATTTGAGGAATGGATAAAGAAGATGTGATATTTTTACACAATGAAGTATTATTCAGCTTATAAAACAAGATAAAGTTGAGACTTTTGCCAGTAAATGGATGTAACTAGAGACCATACTCTTAAATGAAACAAATCAGACCCACATGTTCAAACACTGTATTGTCTCCTTAATGTGAAAATCTGAGAGAGAAAATAAAATCTGAAGGGTACAATAGATACTGAGAAAAGGGAATGAACTTATTTAAAAGTAAAGAGTTACTGAATTGAGAAGGACAGGAGAGGAAGTTGGGGAAGAGTGTACATAAGAAGAATGGTTTGGACAACTGTACTGTGCATTTCTGCTAGTCTATGGATGGAGCAGATAATGCTTAACTTATTTTGTCTCCTTTGTTTAATTGTCCCTTTTCTTAATTTCTTATATATTTCTTCTTCCAATTTTGCATACATATATCTGGTAATATATATATGGAATAATAGGTTGGAAGACATCACTATGCGTTACATTAAATACTGTGAAATTCATATTACTTTGTTAAGTGAAATCCTGTATCACTTGCAATTTTTCTGTTTTAGTACTATTTTGTACTCTTTAAAAAATAAAATAATTTTTAAAAAAGAATTTATAGTAGGGAAGACCTTTAAAGGATGTATAGTTAAGAATGCAAATTGTACAAAATACTAAAAAATTAGAAACCATAGAAATTCACTAAATAAAAGCATTAAAACACAGATATAACTACACACTTATCTATATGGCAAAACCTAGCATGTCTGATTGACTGTGATCCTGGCGAGGTCGTATGGAAACAAATATTTGCACATACTGCTGAGAAGAACATGAATTTGCATAGTCACTTTGAAAGATAATTTGTACAAACAAGAACATGTCACAAATATTCACTATAGTAATTTATTAATATAAAAAATGGGAACAGAGAAATGAGTAAGTAATATAAGGCAAAGAATTCTGGGTAGCTGTTAAAAGGAATGAGTTATAGCTCCAAAATACCAAAATACAACCTGGGCAAAATTTAAGAATCTTTGACATTTCCATTTATGCTATATCCTTGGCAGCAGCTTAAGCTGGAAACTGCTCATATGTGTGGGGGGCAAGACAAGGCCATAATCCCTGAATCAATCAAGCTACCTCAGTCTTGAGAAAAACATCTTACCTGGACAATTTGTATTTCCTTATACTACCTTTGCAAAGGTATAAACACCCTTAGAGTTGTTAGTCAGTCTTCTTTTCCCATCTGGTAAAGAGGTCTCTACCTGACCCAGTTCTTGTCTCTTATCTATCTTTTCCTCATATCCACTGCTGTTCCTTCTCAGAGTACACTGAGTGACCAATAAGTCTCTGTAGTTATTTTTAAAATTATACAGCTAGTCTGGTCACAAATGATTGGACAAGCAAAAGGGTTTCACATAGTTACTTTTGGAAATTTCAAATCACCCTTAACTTTGGTGTTTCATTCTCAGACACCTAATAGGCCAGCAAAAACAGGCTATACGGAATATCAACTCCATCTTTCTAGTCCTATTTATGTTATGTACACACAGCATCACTTACACTTTTTTTTTTTTTTTTTTTTTNTTGCCTTTTTGAGACGGGGTCTTGCTATGCAGTACAGGCTGGCTTTGAGCTCATTTTATAGCCCAGGATGGTTGTGAACTCTCAACAATCCTCCTGCCTCAGCCTCCTGAGTGCTGGGATTACCGGGGTGTGCCAGCATGCCTGACACCATCACTTAGTATCAGTGTTGGGATACCTGACCAAACTTTACCTTCAGCTACAGTAATGCTCACAGCAAACTGATCTCTTAGGGACTATGAAAAAGAATGCTGGAGAAGCCATACCACCATGTTTAGGGTAATCTAGATCTAAAGCAGTGGTTTCAAATATTACTGGCCATGGATATAATAAGAAGTGCATTTTGTGGTAACATGTAAAAACATCCACTCCCAGACTTAAGGTACACAGAAACTTAAACTTACTACATATGTTTCTTTTCCTATTCTATTCTAGAAACAAATTACCCATTAAAATTGTTCTTATAATTCACCAATTGATTTCTGCTCACAAGCTGAAAACACAACGACCCAGAAAAGCAGAATATCATCTCTCACCATTCTATCTCTCAACTCTACTGTCCTTATCACCACTAATTCGTTACTTTGCTTTACTCAGATTATTACATTCACTTGAAATACTTTCTCACTTCTTTTCTCCATGTAAATCCAACTAATTTTTCCAGAGCTATCTAATATCTCATCTCAACCAGAGTCCTAGGCATACTGTTTTGAGATGTCTACCTTCTTACAAAGATAATTTTCCAAAGAATTCACCTGTCAATTAATAGTTTTGTTATCTAGTTAGACTAGAATTACTGTTTGAACTTCTTTTTCATAATATTACTGACAGACAGCAAGGCCTATTCTTATACTGATTAATAATCATTACTGTACTGAATGCTGAGAACAAATGTGAATTTTGTTTTCCTGTAAGAGCCTTAGGGTATCAATTCCCTCTAAGAGTTCACAAGGATGTCATCCCTGGTAAGTTACAAGAGTATGTTTTTCATTTTGGCAGAAACTTAAAGTCAAATTGAGAAAAGTATTTTATAAATGACCACAGTACTTTACTTAAATTATTGCTAAATATCCCTCTAGAGTGCATTTAAAAAATGTTACCCATGGTAAGCTATAAAAGTATGTTTTTCATTTTGGCAGAGACCTAAAAGTAAATTGAGAAAAGAACCCTATATATCACCACAGTACTTCACTTAAATAATTGCTAAATAATCAGATGAAAAGAGCATCAAATTCAAAGCTCTCAGAGAACTTTCCCAGGAAAAGGACTTACCTGTATAGTGAGACCTGGGGCCATGATGTTTAAATCTTTCTGCAGCGCTTGTTTCAGGTTTTCATCTATTTGATCTGTTTTTAAAGCCAGTAACAATACATCTCATGATACTCATTTTTTAAAACCTCATATTAATATCAAAACAAAACAAGTCAGTATGAGATCTAAAGTTTTCACAGTATTATTCTTTTATAAGGATAGACTCTCTCATATATAAGACATATGAAGCAGTTTTTCTTTTGTGTGGTAGAAAAGTATACGCAATTATCTACTTCAAAAGATGACAAGCAGCTTTAAGTTTAACCCCCTAAGTTTATCTAATACTTATTTAACTTTGTATAAATTTTTCTTGTAGAAATAAAATTCAATTGCTTATTCAACAAGCAAAGAATCTAGAACTTTAGGATCTTGAGTTTATAATAAGCATCCCTGAGTCTCATAAAAAAAGAAATTCTTATCTTCAATTTACTCAAATTCCAGAATAACTAAATTTCATTCCTGTCAACCTCTGCCTTACTATTTGTTATGGTTTGTATGTATCTGTCTCCCCAAAGCCTCCTGCAGTCACTGAGGTGCAGCTCTACAGTTTATGATCCAAGGATGGGATTATGGGTCTGAGTACTGCTGGGATTATGGGTGTGAGTGTTACACCCAGCCTGAGGTGGACAGTTTGAATGTAACATAAGCAAGACAGAGAGACAGTCTTTTCCCTGTAGCTACTGTCACCACTACTCCTCCTTTTTGCTCTTGTTGTTCTGCTGCCTTCCACCACCACAAACTGCTGCCCTCTGGCCTGTGCCAGTCTGCTCTGGAGCCTGCCGAGTATGGATTGAAACCTCCATGAACTGTGAGCTAAATAAACCTTTTCTTCCTTAATTTTGGGTGTCAATTATTTTGTCTCAGCAACAACAAGAGTAACTGAGACACTATTATTTTCGATTTACAAAGAAATCGTTCATAAGAAAGTCTGTGAAGCATACACAATATAAGTAGTGACGATGCTGTCACTTCACTTGGTCTGGTAATCCATGACTTTTTATTCACTTTGATGGTACTTTCATCATTATTAAAATGACCAGCCATGTGACTAATCAAGAAAAATTCATTTCCTCATATGCAACTGCAGTGTTACCAATTATAGATAGGATAGTCAGAGGGGTGGGTTTTGAAGTGACTCTTATACCTCCTTTTAATTCACTAAAAATTCTGAGAGGGAAAAGTGAGCAACCAATGGTAATCCACTCCTTGGTTAGAACTCTATCACAAATGAAACTCGTGAAGAAGAAAGTTAACATAGCAGTCCTCAGACTGTGACCCTTACGAAAACCTGTTTGTAAACTGACTAATATCTGGTACTTGGGAATGTGGATTTGGGGAGTGTTTCCACCCTCTCCACAACTGATACTAGTGGCTCACTGTGGCTTAAACCATGTAGTTATGCTACAAACATCCTTCCATCTGTAAGCCTGAAAGTCTGGTCCATGATAAGTAGAAGGTGCCCATATGATCAGCCTCTAGTAAAAGCCCTCAGCACTGAGTGGTCAATGAGTCCTTAGTAAACGGTATTTCACTTGGTCACCACAAGTTACTATTGGGCAAATATAAGCACATACTCTGCCTCCACTGTGCCTCTTGGAACCCCTCACTGGTTTCCTACAGGCTCCATCCATATCCCCTTTCCTGGTTTAATTTTGCATCCTTTGGCTGTAATAAGTCATAGCTATGAATACAACTATATGCTAAATCCTGTTAGTCCTCTTAGCCCCAAACACAGCCTTATAAATTTCTTCAAACTATCTACTAAAATAGCATCAAGCCTAATTACCAGTAAGTTATTACAGCAAAACCAGAATAGTTTTTTTAACCTCCATGAAGTTATATAATTACAGCTTAAGAGATAAAGTATTTTAAGACAATCACTCTATTATAAATTCAGAAGAAACATTCAAATACCACAAAGTTTAGTACTATAGCATCAGTAAATGAACTAAAAAAGATTTTTAACTGACAATTGGCATATTTAACTAAGAGACTTACCAAACAATTCGATGTAAACTTCTTGAAGTGTGTGGGCACTGCAAAACTGGTTCAGCTCATGGTGGATTTTATTGAAGATTAAGGTCTTGTCATAATCTGCAGTATAGTTCCTTACAATATCAAACACTGGAAGAGAGATACAACCCATACTTATTTTACCCAACAATGACCCAGGTATCTTTGAATTCATTTAGGATAAAATTTAGAGTGGTATAGTATACACAAGTGAAAGTGTAAATAAAATAGTGAAAATATAAAACATAACTTACAAACCTTGATGCGTTCCTTGGGCTCAATTTTCCAGATATTCTTGCATTCACAATACTAATGTGCAAACTTCAAATTCCATACTAAGGAAAGTATGTATTATTTTGGAGTTAATAAAGAACTGTTAAAGTTTTCAAGTAAGGGCATAACACAGATCTATTCTCTGACAGCAGTGTGAAGATGAACTGAGAAGTACAGAGAGCAGAGGCAACGAAAATGTTAAGACAATTACTGCAAAACAAAACTTTAGCCAAGAGGTAAAGAAGGATTGAGTTAATTGAGGAACAGTGAGAATCCAAGAAGGAAGCAGCTGGAAAAGAGCATTTTTTTTTTTTTTTAAAGATAGCTTTTAAAGATTATAAAAGATACCAGACTAAAAGGGAAAGGAGGTAACACAGGACTAGACTCTATGTCAGGCATTTACATACATTAGCACTTATCCTCAACAAAAACCATCTCCTAATTTTCCATATTTGGAAACACAGACCCCCCCAAAATTTCAGAAATGTCCCCAAAAAGTATATACTAAGACCACTCCAGGTTGTGCTTTAAACAACTAAAACATGCTATTTTCTGTGTTTTGTCTTTAGACACCAGAATATGCTCCACTGGCCTTACTAATTGAACCTTGGACATTAGATGGATGGAATTTGATTCCACATCACACTTGATGGATGAGTCATCAATAAATAATTGTTAGGCGAATCATTTGGCTTGACTGTTTTTAACAATTGGGTGATCTAACAATGTCCTCTTTTCACTGATGAAAAAACAATTTCTCTTTTTCCATTTTCAATTATAATCCATTCCCATGATGTGTGAACAGGAAAGGCACAGTTTGTCCCTTTTTATCCATGGGAAACTGGTTTCACCAACCCACAGGGATACCAAAATTCACGAATGCTTAAGTATCTTACATAAAATGGCATATAAACTGTACACATTCTCTCATGTACTTTTTTTTTTTTTAATGAGCAGAATATATTTACCGAGAGAAAGAAAGCTCCTGTCTAAGAGAGGGACAGGAGGGGGGCCCGAGCGGGTAGCTCCCCAGGAAGCTGTCTCTTCCAGGGTCTCTCATGTACTTTAAATCACCTCTAGATAACTTGTAATACCTAGCACAATATAAATACTATGTAAATACTTGTCATACTATGTTGTTTAGGGCATAATGACGGGAAAAGTCTGTACATGTTTAGTTACAAATGTAATTTTCTTCCTGAATATTTCTGATGTGTGGTTGAATCTGTAGATGTAGAGCCCACAGATACTACAAAACTCTGTAATTCTAATATAACTCTTTCTTGTCCTTATCACTTCTCAAGTTATAGCCCTTGAATGTAAAGGATATAACCTTCTTTTTCAGTTGTTCTTGTCAAATAAAATGCCCCCTACATGCTACCAGGAAAAGATAAAATGGCAGATCTTCTTCAAAAACTGCAATTTCAACTTTTGAGTTAAATATTAACCCTGTATCTCCACAGGTTTTCATTTTTTACTAAGAAAATGCTTTCTACATTCTGAGGACTTTATTCCTCAAGTTATAGCCAATCTTAAGTAGGAAAGACTTTTTATAGTGACAAATCAGTGTGATCCAAGGAATTTATCAGTTAACAGATTTTTAATGTAAAAAGAAACTATCACTCATGCTGGTTAGATACAATGTTCCATTTTCATTGTAAAAAATAATAACTACTGTGCTCATAGAAATACTAAACTTAGAGAAGACTAACTTATAAAGTTGCAGAAAGTCAATTCTTTCCTGAACTTGTGTATTATTTCTAAATTCATTCCCTAGAAATAAAAAAAAGTTCCAATGTTTATTCCTTTGTATTTATCAGTAATCAATGAAGTTAGAAAACTTTAAAAATATCTTCCTATTTCTTAGGGAATCTCTCAGTAATAAATATTCTGGTTACAAATACAAAAACAACAAAATAGCGGGTAACATACCTGCATAAGGAGCCAACATATTAACCACTTCTATTCGGTCAATATAGATCATGACCCCGCCACTAAAAACAAATGAAAAAGCATGACTCATTATAGGGAAACCGTAAGATTTAAAGAGAGGGAGAACACGATAAACATATATTAATGTAAAGCAAGGAAAGTTTAGTCCTTTACAAAAGTATCTGTTATGGTTTAGATCTAAAATGTCCTCCACAGTCTCATGTTCAGAAGTTGGGCCTGGTTAGAAGTGGATCCTAGGGCCAGCCAGATAGCTCAGTGGACTAAAGTGCCTGTTTAGGCAGAGCAGTGGCCAGGGTTCGATCCCCTCCCCTTGCTTCCTGCTTCCTAGCCACCATGATGGGCAGCTCCTTCATCAAGCCTTTCCACCACTGTTTCTACTCTGGAGCTGGCCAACTGAACCCACTGAAATTGTAGAATAGTCATGATTGAGGTCACTTAAAATAGTCATATTTCATTTAATACAATTCAGTGTAATGAATATACAGTAGAAATAACTTGCACCTTGCTTGCTTTTCTTTTCCTAAACCTCTTTAAGGCAACAATTCTCAAAGTGAGGCCTTAAGATTAGTAGCAGCAACACCACCCAGGAATTATTCTTAGAAATGCAAATTCTTAGGGCTTATGCCAGCTCTACTGAATCAAGTTCTAAATTAGATGGCATTTAATGCTACAGATGAGAAAGAGGTGGGTTTTTAAACTTGCTTTTATTAAGAAACTATTCTGGGCCAAGCACCAGTTAGGTACTTTATATGCAGACCTTCCTCTAATGACTGAATTTGAGTCCTGCAACTTGGTCATTAAATGAACTGTTCTCTAAATGAGGAATTGTACATAGTATATATATTATTATATTCAGAACAAAAAATGGTGAAAGGAAATTATTTACATAACTCTTCATGTGATACTAGAATTATAACAAAATTTTAATGCTCTATAGTACAATAAGCAAAATTATAGTACTGTGTGAAAAAGTTGTACTATACAAAAAGCACTGAAGGTCTATAAAAAAAGATATACAGAACTGTAACCTGCCCTCCCCCCAAAAAAAGACAGATTATAAATGAGTGGTAGACTGGGCATGGTGGTCGTGCCTGTAATCTCAGCACTCAAGAGGCTGAAAACAGGAGGATCACTATGAGTCAGACTTCTGTAGTGAGACCCAGTAGACCCTGTACCAAAATAACATAAAAAATAAATAAATGTGAGTGGTGTGTCTTAAGTTTGAGTAGTACAACTGGTCATAAGAGCAGTCACCAAATGGGTAAGTCCTTAAATGAGGAACATTTGTGTGCTAATTCTGATCTTTACATTAACTCTGCAATGTATGTCCTATTACTGTACTTGAGTTTTATGAATGCTGGCACCAAGAACAGAAAAGTTAATAAAGCATTTGTGTGTGCAGTGGTGATAGAGGGTATATAAAAACTGCTTTGTGTTCAATTTTGCCACAAACCTAAAACTGCTTCAAACAAAAAAAATGTATTAGTCCTTATAGTAGATAAGGGATATACAAAGTTAGATCTGCTGGCTCCAAAACGCCACTTTTTTCTTTCTTTCTTTTTTTTTGTATTTTAGGGAATGGTCTACAGTGTGTTCAGGGTCTCACTACTAGACCCTGACTTGGACTCATAGTGATCCGCCTGTTTATAGCCTCCCAAGAGCTGGGATTACAGGCCTGCTCCACCATGCCCGGGGATTGAACCCCAGGCCCTGCACCTGCTTGCAGGTGCTTTTATCCACTGAGCTATTTGGCCTGCCCCACTTTTCTCTATTTGAATAATACTTTAGTAGTACTTAATCTGCAGCTCTCCTATTTGGAGATAGGCCTTGCTCTTTGCTCTGATACTCAGATCAGAAATTCCTCTGTCACTGTTATGTATATCTGAAAATGTTTAAGTAATCACAGGTTTCAGAACAGAAATTCCATCTGAACTACAGAGATTGTTCAGCAAAAAGAAACCTTACCTTGTCCCACAAGGCACATTTTTAACTTCATCGGTTTGTAGTGTTGTCTAGGGGAGAAAAAATAGCTCATCAAAACTCAGGATACGTACTGTCAAAGAACTTCTGGTCCCAGAGGCAAACCTCTGGAGAGCTGCTGAGAGTAAGTAAAGGAGAGCTCCATTACAAAGTTAGTTCCCCAAAGATGAGCTTTTACAGTATTCATTTCTTTTTATATCCTAGTAGAAATGAGACTTTAGACAAAATAATCTTATAACCAAGGTATGAATAAAAATGCACTAGAAATGATTCAATCAATATTCAATCTGCTAGTAAGTAGAAACTGCCTTCTAAGGAGTCCGTATTGGCCTGAAATTGGCCTGGGATTGCAACTAATAGCTCACCCACAAGGATATCATGGCTAGGAGTTTTGTTCTGAACTTTGATTCCACTTCTAACATTACTGTTTACACTAAAGATAAAATATAACTATTTTATGCATGCAAGTGCCCTATGACTCAAAGCTGCCCTTGAATTCTACAACAAACTTTATTCTCTAAAGCTAGTTAGAATTTTAGTTGAGGACCTAGTGATCCCTCATTTGCTCTTCCAGTTTTCTTTTTAATACAAGTATTAATACCAGTACTGCTTTATCCAACAATTAAGAACAATCTAGTTCTTAACAACTTTGCCATGACACACCTTTGTTTGAATCCAGAATAACTTTCTTTTGTACTCTAAAAGCCTCAAAGAGCTCAGGACCTAATGAGTATATTCTAGACACACTGCACGTAACAAGCACACAGTAACACACTTCACAAAATAGAAGAAGCATTGTTCCTGTTTGCAAAGAAGTTACAATCCCGCACAAGATAAAATTCTTACAAAGCAACCCATCAAAAGGTACAAAATAATGTAAACTTAACTATTAACATTTAAATTACAGGGCATAAAATGATAGTTTTAAAAGGTCTCACATATAAGCTAGATCTATAAAGGGAGAAATAAGAGAGTAGGCAGAAGTACACCTTAAGTTCAATAAATGTCCATTCTAACACATAAAGCTGAAGACATCCTATGTACGTGTAGGTCAGGTTGCTTGAAGTAGAAGGCATAGTTTATGTAAGTGGTGAATTCTAGTAAAATAGTATGATGGTGTCAGGTAGAGAGCCTTGAAGGTTGGCTAGCACGTATGGATATGGATACTCTAGTTCATCTTATACACAATCATAAAATTTGCATCTTTCAAAAAATAATGCCAGGGTAGGGATGTGATTCACTCATACAGCACTGGCCAGTACATACAACACCCCGGGCTCAATATCTAGCACTCCAAGAAAAAAAATAAAAAAGCTTGTTGCTTATTTCTTTTGTCTCTGTGATGTGGTTCTCATTACTCTTCTGAAGGCAAGAAAATCAGCTGGGAAAGTTAAAGGATCAAATTACTTAGGTTAATTCTGTGAAGACTATCAAAGCTAAAACCTGTCAATACATAATAACAGAAGGATGTGCTTAGTGGATATAAAATTCCAAGACAGAACAGAATAAAATATAAGTCTTTGGTTGAGAAATCAAGGTGATGGAAAATGTTAGGGGAAAAAAATCAATTTATTTTCTCTCAATACATTAATTCAATTTTCATATTCCAGACCAACTTGAAATAAAATATATATTCCTACTTGAACCTAATGGATGTGCTCTAGCTAATTTTGAAACGCAGAAGAACTAGGAGTCATGTTAAATCTTTAATGTCCTATCTTTACTTTTATGGTCCTTTCATACTCATAAAACGTATCCTCCAAGTATGACAGAATATTTTTTGTGAGTCTAAGCTGGGTGTGGTAGCGCACACCTGTCATCTCAGCACTTCGGGAGGCTAGCAGAGGAGGATAGCAAATTTGAATATAGCCTTGGCAACTTGGCGAGATCCTGCCTCAAAATAGAAGTGAAAACCGCTGTGGATGTAACTCCGCACAAAGACTCTGAGTTCAATCCCCTGGACCAAACACAGAAACATTCCATGTGAGTCTACTTTATTTTATGTATACTTTATAGGCTGAACATTTTCACATCATTTCCTTAAGCTTCATTTTTATATATCACATATAGGATTTCACAGTCACATGTATTCCTCTCAATTGTCAAGTTTGTTAAACCATTTGTTTAAATAGGGATATTATCTTCCAATGTGTTCTAAGAATTCCTAGAATTCAACTTTTTATGTCTTATGCTAATATGAACTTTAAAGTTTTTCTTAGAATGTTATGTCATAAATAAAGAACATTCTGTTTAGTTATACTGGCTCTAGCATTTAATATTTTGTAGATGCAAAATACATTAATTGGTGAAATCTTTATGTTAATTTCATTTGCATCTGAGCTTGATAACAACACATTATAAACACTGTTAAACTCTAAAATTAAACTCTAAAATCTGTTTAGAATTATTCTCAGTATCTTCTTTATATGTCCCTGCAACAGTACTACTTAATACACTGAGCTTCAAGGCAGACAGACATACTTGGCTTTTAACAAGATCTAAACAAGGCCCTGATCTCTAAAGGTCAGAGGATGGATGCTACTGTTAACATCATTACAGACTGCTAAAGCTGGTAGTGAGGTCAAGTGATTAAAATTTCTTCTTTAAGTCTCCAACAAATGATTTATCAGTCACACAACAAATGCAGAGCAAGGTCCCCGGGTTCACTGTATCACTTTTTTTTTTTTTTTTTTTCCGGAGAAATGAACTCACTTTAACAAATTCCACTGTAATTAGAAAGAACAGAAATGTGAATGTGGTCTCATTGCTATTTGTGTCTCAATAAAATTATTTTTTATCTTTTTTATGGCAGAACCAGGGGTAGAACTCAGGCCCTTGCGCTTGCCAGGCAAGTGCTTATTCTACTGAGCCATCTCCCTGGCCCCA
>NDGN011309712.1:0-10007 GCA_002564285.1 Tympanoctomys barrerae
ATATATATGTTCATAAACTCCTAATGCATCTTTTTTGAGTTCAGGGCATGCACATATCCCACAGTCAAGTGGACACATGCTGACCACATGTGAGTTTGCCACGGACAACAAGCATCCATCCCTTCCCTGGACAGCGCAGCATGCTGTACCGCAATCTGCCAGCTCAGCCTGGCAGTGCCAGTGCACGTATCTGCAATTCACTTAAGAGGAGAGGAGAGATGCACACACACCTTGATATGGTCCATCATAAGTTGCTTCTGTGCATATAAAAGAGAACAGTCTGGACACTTGAAAACAGACACCTTCTGGTTTTCAATGTGCTGGTCAAAGTGGCGGTACAGCAAGGTTTGCAGGGTGAACACAGTGTCGCACATGGAACACTTATAGATTATTCTAAAACAGAAGAAGTGCAGCGAAATAATGTCAGTCAGCCTCATGTCTCAAGTCAAAGACGTGCCAGCTGGCATCTGAAGACCTCAGGAGGCAGAAGCACGTTGAGAACACACAACACAATTAAAAGAACAACATTTTAGCTGTGAAACAAACTTTTCAAGACAACTGGCATCACTCAATCACAGATCAATCTTAACATTCTAGATAAAGATGTACTAAGCTATATCTGTTTAGAAGTCTAAATTAATGACCATTTCACTAACAAATCTACAACTGGCATGTATTTGTCAAAACCTTCACATTACTTTAACCCAAAGCAGAGGCATCCTTTGAGGAGAAGTGCTTAAGATCAGACATGGCCGTCCAGCTCAAAAATGGGACCCTAACCTGAAAAAGAATTTGATTAATGAGCTCCACAGGGCCATTCAGCTCAAATACCTGAGTAAGTTATTTATTCCAAGTTTTCCTTTACAGTTAGCAACAGTTTTATACATTACTATCAACATTTCTAGACCAGTTCTTAAAAAAGGAAGCTCTATGCCAGTAATTATGTACTGAGATAAAAAGACAGAAAAGCCCATACTACAAGAAAATTTGTTGTTTCTTATGCTCGCAATGACTGTGAGAGTGGACTCTGTCCACTGCAACTATTTCCACCCCTAATGTCACACCAAGCAAACTCCCTATATTAATTCAGCTGACCTGATTTTCTGCGCACAATCCTCCTACCCCCCACACCTTGCACAGGGGAGCCTGGGCAGCAGCGTGTGGCCGAAGTGAAGCGCACCACTCTCTCGACCACCCCTCGCCTTTGACCAAGCTGACCGTCACTGCGAGCAGCTCAGACCACAGCAGGCCACACTTCTGAGTCACTGCTGGTCATCTAGCCCGAGGGAAGCCACTATCAGGTTCTGTGTATGTCCTGGAAATAACGGTAGGAACAGGCACAGAGAATCTAGAGGCATCTTAGGAAAAGTCCAGAGAAAAACAAGCTGGAAGGTGAAGGCTGCAGAATAAAAAAGAAAAGCTGAGGTTGCACTTGATACTCCCTCAGCAAAGTCAGAGAAAGAAGTGCCCTGCAACACTGCTTGTCTTTCCTCTCAGGCTCTTGCTAAGGGAGTGCTTCTCACTCAGTTTCAAACTTCACTGTGCAGTGCTCTGTCAAAAGATTATAAATTTAACTTTTTTTTTTTTTTTGCTTTTTCTACATTTTATAAACTTAAATGGAGTGGCACATGTTCTTCCAGGGTCTTACACATTAATTTTCACCCCTGATTTGGGATATGGTAAAGATCAGACAATGTCTTGCAGGACTTTACAATGAAGCCCAGTGCTGGCAGCCCGCATAGCATCTCAGCAAGTGTAACAGGCGTGAAAAGATGTTCACTCCTCACTGTTGCAAATCATCACGGTTCACAGCCCCAACATCCAATGACATAAATGGTTAACAGAGCAACCATGTAGCTTTTTAATGTTGTTGCAGACACATACCAATGACAAAGGACTTTTACACACACATACACACACAAAAAAAACAGGTAATAAGACAGTATTATGACATACTCATATTTTTCATGAGTATAAAAGAGCTCAAAGGGCTGGCTAATAGCTCAGCAAGTAAGCACAGGGGCTGGGGGTTCAATCCCCGGGCCTGCCGTGCTGGCCCCACCCCAGGGTGCACTGTGCCAGCCACTGAGACACAGCATGGTGGTGCACACCTCTAATCCCAGCGCTGGGAAGGCTGAAAACAGAAGGATCACTGAGTCCAAGCTGTGTAGTCAGATTCTGTACCAAATATATAAAAATTGAGGGGGGAAAATTGTCTTCCAATTCAGAAGTAACTTTTGTGAAAAATGGCATGGTTCTCATTTTATTCAAGGTACATTCCGGGGGGGAGGGGGTATTTGTTTTGAGACGATGTGCTGTATCTATTAACTGAGTACATGGACTTGGCATTGTCCCGATGAACCTGAGAACCAGGCTGCTGCTAGGTTACTGGAATACCTTCCCACAAACACTAACAAACATAAAGGGGACATTTCTCCTGCACATTATACAGTGCAGTAACCTGGGAGACACACGCCTAGCTCAGTGATAAAGGTGGCACCACGAATAATGAGCAAGATGGAAAAACACTGCCTGAGCCCCACAGTGGTACCCCATGAAAGGAGTACACCGTCATTTCTGAGACAACTCCTGCCAAGAATGTGTGTCCTGCGAAAAAACAACACGGACAGATGGAAGTCATCCTTAGGATGAAAGGCCTGTGGCCTCTTCTGAACAGCTAGGATATGGGAGGATGAGACAAGGCAACTACAGCTGAAGAGCACACCCAGATTAGAATCTTGGAGATAGTCTCAACAACAAGAGAAGTATTGGGGCCGGAGAGATGGTTCAGTAGAATAAGCACTTGCTTGGCAAGCGCAAGGGTCTGAGTTCAATCTCCGGTACAACCAAAAAAAGAAAAAAGAAAAAAACAAACAAAAAAAAAAACTAGAGAAGTATGGAGGTAGTCTCCAAAGGAATGTTACTGCAAATCAGCACCAACTTCTTAACTTGCGACTATGTGGTAATGATTTACATGTATGTCCTTTTTGAGGGGAGGAACAGAACTCATGGAGGTATTTAGGTCACAGTGTCCCTGTTGCTCCTAAATACAGGAGAATACCAGTAGAATATAAGAACAGCAGGCCAGAGCCCGCTAACACTAAAGTGTCATTAACAACTGTGGAATCTGGTGAAGGGGGTGCAAGAGTTCTTGGTACCTTCTTTCAACCTTTTTGTAGGAGAGAAACTATTCAAAAATGCTGCTAATGTTAAAAAAAAAAAAATGAGGCTTAGGGACAAATAAAGATGGAACAAACTCTCTGACAACAATGGAAAAGCCAAAGGGAGTCAATGTGCCGGGCAGAGAGGAGGTACAGCTGTCCTGACAGCGAGGGACCCTGGTACCTGGGCTGAGCGCCACACAGCTGCAGCAGGCGGAGGCACAGCCGACCTACAGGGAAGCTCGGTTCCTGGGGGCAGGTGAGGCAGGAGGGTGAGGCAGCTCAAAAATCAAACCCTAAAACCAAACCCTATACTGAGTACAAGTAAGTGCAGTGTATAACAAAAGGGAAGAGGACAGGCAGACAAAAAGAAAAAGGGAGAGGGAGCAAGAGCAGAAGACAAAGGGAAGGAGAAAGAGAAAAGAACAGACAGCTAGAACCAAACACATTCTTTAAGGTCAAACTCACAGCAGCCAAAACTCTCCAGAACACAGTGTCACACCTGAGTTGGACATAAAATAAAAATAAAAATAAATAGAACAAAAAATTCCACCCTCCAAATTGCTGCCATAGACTTCCTAGTTTACCAATGATGGAATCCAACTAGACGCCAAGTACCTCACTCCATATCACACACCTAATCCTCACATTCAGGTGCATTTACACCGCCAACCAGTTCACAGATGGCACATTAAGACTCAAGAGTTAAAAAGCATTTGCTCAATAGTAAATAAGTCACAGGGCCATGGCTCAAATCCAGTTTTTCTGAGGCCTCCTTTCCTCCCAGTCCTTTAGCATGCAGACATCCTAGCTTTTCATGATTTCTTAGAAAGTTAAGAACTCTGCATCTTCTATACAATTTTTAACTTGAATTATCACTTCTCCTCTCACATATTTAGAAATAGCAAATAAAAAGCACAGCAAAATAAAACACTGTTAATCAATGCTGATGAAAAAATATAAAGAGACAAAAATTTCTTCCCATAAAGATACAGCAGAAGACATTCAAAACAATTTAAATTACTGAGAAAATACTAAAAAATGTTCAATGTTGTCTTTTTTTCCCCCAGAGACAGCAGGGTCCTAATATGTTATCCAGGCTAGGTTTGCATTCCTGATCTTCCTGCCTCAGCTTCTCCAGTCTTGACAAAGTTTTGGGCTGGGAATATAGCTCAGTGGTGGAACATTTGCCTAGCATGCAGGAGGCCCTGTGTTCAATCCCCAATATCACAGAAACAAAGTGCTTACATACAGTAAATACTATATAAATGTGTGTTAAGTTAGCATCTTGCATTTTTGGCCATATTTGCAACACAAGAATACAGTGTGTACCTACAGGTACCAGGCCCTGTGTCTGAACCCCGGCAGTGCAGAGACACACGCGCGCGCACACACACACACACATACACACAATAGATAAATGAATGAATAAATAATCAATCTTACATTGTGCTTTTCAAATTGAGGTGCTGGGGCTGCAGAACTCTATGGTGTATTTTCAAACATCCATATGTTCACTAAAGACAATGGGCGGAGGATTATTTTAATACTGATTATTAAAAACTAATGCAAATCACTGTGTAAATTTGGACTGTTCACATAACTGCCTGTTAACCAAATATTCCTGGGAGATTTCAGTGCCCAAGTTTTCTTTGGAGTGGAGACTGCTTAACTCAATTTGGACTGACTGCCTAAGTGCTTTGGACATAATGTTTTTGGGTCAAATGTAGGCCCAATGGCACCAAGATGAGATTTACAGTAGCATGAATTGAAAGTGGTGGCAAAGGGAGGGAGAGGGCTGTATGCCTGAACAGCCGAGGCAGCAGTGCCCTTTGCCGCAGCAGTGGTGTCCCCAAGAACCGGATGCAGCCAAAGCCCAGTCGTACAATCAAACTAACGCTGGTGACTTAAACTTTGTTGGTTTAAAAGTTTTGTGTGTTATTCTGTAAAATCTATTAATTAGTTTTATAGCTTAAAATATAGTAGCATACCTAATTTTAAGGTTGCACTTGTTAAAAGAACCATAGTAGTAAAAAAAAGTATTTTAAAAAACTAGAACATCTTTTTCCTAAAAATACAGCTGTCTTCCTTTATCCATGGGCTATACACACTGAAAGCACCAGTGGATCCCTGAGGCTGTTCTGGCATCAAATTCTGTAACTTAGTGCTGTTTTTTTTCTTGGTGTTTTTTATGCATTATAGCTATAACTTTTGTTACTCAAGCTGATTGCAAAGCTAACACTAATTTCTTTTTTCTTCTCCATAATTTCATGAATAGATTAATTTTTATCATAGATCTTAGCAACCTCAACATGTTATTTTTTCTTTCCTTATTAAATATAAACAACTTTAACCTCCTTCTTTAAAAGACGCACTTTGTGCTTCTCTTTGGCATATGTGCATCACCAGCATGACAAACCTTATGTTTAGGAATTATTGTTAAGTAAAACAGGTCACTAATGCGACTGCCACACTGCAAGTCGATCCTATTGGTCTCTGTGTTGCTAACAGGGAGGCAGCATATGCAGCAAGGATACACTGCACAAAGGGATGATTCAGGTCTGGATGGAGCAGGATAGCAAGAGATTCTGTTACACTGCTCAGAATGGTGCACAATTTAAAACTTAAAAGCTGTTCATTTCTGGAATTTTCCACATAATGCTTTCAGATCATGAGTAACTGAAGCCACAGAAAGTAAAATTGAAGTTACTTTACTCTTCAAATTTGAGGCGTATCTTTTTAGCTTAATTTAATCATCTGGTGCACTATATTCCCAGATTACAACTGGGAATATATTCGTTTTAATATTAAATAATATTCCAGATTTAATAAACATTTCAGACAATAAAGTTTATTTTTTGAATAAGGATCCAAATAGTTATATTCACTGGGAGAGAAAGGCAAGACTTAATGCCACGAACAATGATAGACACTAATCCCTAACACTCACTAATCCCTATCTTCAAAGGCAAGGCACCAAGCTGCACATGGATCCCTAATTTCTAATGTGTTTTATTTTGCATCAAAGTGAAGGTCTTATTAGAATAAAATTAGAATTTAACATTTTTTAGTAAATAACCACTTCTATTTGCTCTGTAAATATTCAATCACAAATCCTCATAATTATAGTAAAAAGCTATGTCTAAAGAAAGATATAGGCATTATTAACACATGTTTACATATTTTCCTATGATAACCTCTTGATAATGGAGTTCTAGACAAAAAATGTACCAACAGACTTGGAGAGCAAATCTAGCCCTGAATAATTATCAAAATACCCTGTCACAGTGAAACCAGAAATGAGATTAATACAACCAGAAATATCTAATGCAGAGCTATATGAACAAGAATAAAGAAATGTAGGAAGGAACTAATGTTTCCAAATTCCCACAGATGGTACAGTCCAGCACACATTTTAAATATGTCATTTCATTTTAGCTTCTCAAAAAGGATGCAAGCCTCACTCTCAGTTTAGAGGAGAGCAAACAGAGCTAAGAATGGTAACAGCCCCAGTACACAGCTTGCAGGTGGCAGGAGCATGACCAGCCCCTATGCTCAGGCTCCCTCCTCTCTATCACCCTCCCCTTCTGCAGGAAGGCGTGCCCTGTCCATTGAAGCGCCAGCTCATTATTAAAGACTCCACCACAAAGGACAGGTATTTAGTTCAATGCCACTGTGCCTGCCTGGCAAGCACATGTTCCTGAGTTTGATGCCTGTTGCCCCTTCCCCCCAAAAAAAGACTAGCACAAAGCAAAAATTTTGGTAAAATGAAGACCAAAATTAAGGCAAAAAGAAATTTTTTTCCTACTAATAAAGGATTTATATTGGTGATGTTAAACTCATTAAGACAGTAACCAATGTCCTAAACTGACTTCATATTGTAAATGCTAACTGAGAAAAGTGTATCTTATTAGGACTAAATTACAATAAATAAATAAATAAATAAATAAATAAATAAATAAATAAATGGAAGTTTTTAAAAAACAATTTTCCTAGAATTCACTTGTGAAAATCATCTTAACAATAAAATATATAAATCATCACTTTATCAAAAACTGATGACAAGAGCATAAATAATAGGTGACAACTGGGGACAAAGGTTTTGCCTGAAAAGAACAGAAATGTTTGTGTAAGCTATGAGCTACACTTCTTAGAGCATCAAACTTGGAGTAGCTGCATCATTTTCTGCATCTTAAATTTTATTCAAAAGAAGGACTACCTCCTCTAAATTGCTAGTAAAGTAGAGGAGCACAAACTGGAAGTTGGTATGACTTACTTTGGTTCTCCTATCTTGACGCCAGGATGCTGAGTGTAGGCGTGAGAATGTGTACTCGGGGCAGACTTAAATGCCATTGGACAGATAGGGCACTTGTAGAAGACTTCACAGTGAGAGCCTTGAATGTGAGACTTCAGTGCAGCCACATCAGAGTACACAACATTGCAATGTACACATCTGTTAGAAAAATAACACAGTCATTAGCACAGATCTCTACACATGCATGACTTCTCTGTGTAAGACCTGGGTAAGACAAACATATAGTATAGCCAATTTAGGTTTCTTAAAGGCTTTTTCAAGGTATTTCTTTCCAATTTACAATAGGTGAAAATTATTTTTCCATGTTTATGAGGGAAGGTCATGAAGAAGAAAAACAAAACTCAAAAGGTCATTTTTTCGAGCATTTTTTTGAGCCTGTAAACTCATGGGAGCCAAATCAGTTTATGGAACAAAATAAGCCCCCAACTCCTGGCTTTGGTGAGGACTTGCATATGGGCTGGACTGTGACACAGGGCCTGAGGCTCCCACCCAAACCAGTCTGCAAATGGCATTTCCAATGGAAGAAGCCCTCAGAGACAGAATCCACATCCTCTCCTGGAGAGGCAGAGACACAAAAGAGCACCAGCTCCCAAGTGATACCTGTTGTCTCTCGGTGCATATTGTGTGGCTGAAGCATCTGGAATACTTAATACATGGTGACCATAGTGTGAAGAAGGTCAACCCCTAGGTTTTTTTCTCATCTAGAAAATAAGTGTGAATATATTTGATATACTCAAGAAAGTACATGAATTATAAGCTTCTGAAAAATTAGTATCCCTAAAAGCAATGCCTCTAGCTAATTTCCTCACTTTTCAAATTCAAATAATTTAACAATAAAGTCATTTCTTGTTCTAATCTACCCCACAGAAACAGACTTTTAAGGACTCATTTCTCCTCAAACTCCTCATTTCACACTTGACTCAGTGGCACTTATATCACTTCCACTTGAGGATAGAGTCATCTTTGTTCTGAAAACTATGCTATAGTGTCTCTCTACAGCTTCAGGAATCTCTCAAGACTTACTTCAATGCACCTGAACATGGGCTCCTGAACATGTGTGTGAATTACCTGGGAAGACCGCAGAAGGGCCCTGCCTTCTAGGAAGCAGTGCCCACTGGTTTCCATGGTGGCCTAGGACATCTCCATGCTCAAAGGATCCCTTCAAAATCATGGTGATACTGTACTTGCAAAGCCACATACAAGTGGCATGTTCTGAACTCTATGAATTATATAAAAGCATGCCACATTAGGCTTTGCACACATTTTTTTAAAAAAAATAATTAATCCATTAGTATTGTGAATGTTTTAAGGCACAGTGTTCATTACCACAAACAAAAAGACACTAATACCGGGAAAACAGAAGGAAAGCTTCACTATAGCATCTACTAGAACTGTCATTTCAGATAACACAGACACCACCCAAGACACTGAAACTCTTCTTCACTTGTCTTGAATAGGATAATGTTCATGGACCAGTCACTTCTAAAATTAGAAGAGATGAAATGGATAGTTTTTAGTCCTTCTCAACACTAGAAGTACATGACTCCAAGGCAAGGGGTAAAATGCAAAACGGAAGTGGAGAGGTTAATAACGAAGGCAAGGATCCACCATGCCACATGCCGTAAAGATTTTCCCACCAAGAGTACAAAGGTGATGCTCAAAAGTTAACAGACCAGGGAAGGACAAAACAAAGAAAAGCACCAATTCCCTGAAGTCATTTGCAGAGACAAGATGGTTTCATTTACAGAAAGTACAAAAAAAGTTAAAAGTGTTTTAACTACAGGTGGCAGTTTCTGAAGCAGAAGAGAATGGTATTAATTTAGTTGAAAACTATCAGGGAGGTCACAAGAAAGCCCTCCTTTTTTAAAGTGAGGTAATGCTGGGGACTGAACTCAGGACCTCTCTTATATGCCAAGCAAATGTTCTATCACTCAGCTACACCTTGCCCTACTTATTTTAAGACAGGGTCTCACTGAGTTATCCAGGCTGCCCTTGAACTTGTTTATTCTGCCTCAGCTTCCTGTGTAGCTGTGATTATACAAGTGTACCACCCAACCTGGCCTGAAAAAGTTTTCCTTAAGGTGACAAAAGAATGCAGAGTATTTTTAATGTCTTACAGGACAAAGTTATATAGCACCTATCTACAGGTGATAGAAGGCTCAGGGCAACATAGATAAGCAGGGAATGCAAGAGAGGTAGGCAAAGAGAGGCAGTTTCAAGGACATATGAAGTATCTTAATGCTAAAAAAAAGTTCAATATGCTCTCTTTTGGGTCCTCCTTTCCAAGATGACGAAAAAAAAAAGGAACAATGGTCGTGCCAAAAAGGGCCGCGGTCATGTGCAGCCTATTCGCTGCACGAACTGCGCCCGGTGCGTATCCAAGGATAAGGCTATTAAGAAGTTTGTCATCCGGAACATAGTGGAGGCCGCTGCTGTCAGGGACATTTCCGCAGCGAGTGTCTTTGACAGTTATGTGCTTCCCAAACTGTATGTGAAGCTGCATTATTGTGTGAGTTGTGCCATTCACAGCA
>NDGN011309724.1:0-17579 GCA_002564285.1 Tympanoctomys barrerae
TGATTTGAAACTGTCTAATTGCTATTTGTTTATCAATAAAATTCTGGGAAAAAATAAAATAAATAAATAAATAGTATTCTATTCATGTTATCTCTTCCTTGTGCTCTTCCTGGCATAAATCAAATAAATTAAGCACTTCTCAACAGCAAAAATTAGAGAAAACATTCACAAAATGTAATAGAAGTGGTACCATGGCCTGCCTTCTTCAGTCCCTATCCTGAACCCCAGGGAATCCTGCAAAAGCCATGAGGCAGTACAAAACAGAGAGCATTGTTCCTTCTGAGCTCAGGTCATTTCCTACACTCTTAATTCTGGGAGAAAATTCAGAGGACTTGTGTTGAGTCTCAGGACATCACCTTGCCTGGAAGCAGGGGAGCAATTAGCCTCAATCCAATGTACAAAATTATATAGTTCCTCTCCCAATGTCTGTCCATCAGAGTGGAACTAGTTTTTATAGTTCTTTCTCCCCCAAGGCTCTTATAGTAGAATTATTTCCTTCTGAGACTCAAAAGAAGAGACTCAACTTGTCTATTAGATCAATGACTTTATCTTACTTAGAGAGGCAGGTTTAATAAATCAGAACATTCTTCTATCTGAATCTTATCTCCAAAACTAGGTTATATTTAATTCATGAGTGTATGTACTGTCTGAACTTTGACTAGCAGCATAGCCTTCACACCTTTTCTTTTGGGAACATTTCCAACCACAAATTAAAGTCTTGGTTCACCTTTTCATTCCAAGTCCCAAGCTGATACATTCTCATCCAAAGTCTTTAGCCATTAAAAGAGAGTCAAGAGATTTATATTAAGAAAAAGAAAAAAGAGGACAAAGTTCGAGTCTACTTTTCTACTCATCCTGCAAAAGCCAGAAATTTTGTCAGGGTCAACATTAGAGAACACAGTGAAAATACATTTTCAATTACAGGTCTTAGGTACTGAGACATGGGGATATTCCTCTTCTACTCATGAGTGCCAGGAAAAATGTTCAGGGGATATGTAGAAAAGAGAGATCAAATTTTCCAGGACAAGTTTTGCAAATTGATTATTACAGCAAGAAATGTTTGCTTGATAGCAAGAGGGTAGCAATATGGTGACTAGGTCTCTGGTGAAGTTTTCTATCCAAGCATTTACACTTCTTTCCATCTTTATCATTAGATCCTTGTGAGAATTATCCAATTTAGCTCTTACAAGATGTAAAGTCATAACATTTCTTAAAAACACAATATAATTTAATAACAAGCTTCATCTTATGTTCTAGTTCAATAATTCTTTAAGTGACTGTGAGCTTATGTAGGGAAGTAAAGTTTGATCAGTAGAGTACAGTAGATGAGCTCTGATCAACCCTCCTATTACATCTGCATACAGTAGGAACTTGAGAGAAAAAAAGAAGAGGAAAAAGAGAAGAAAAGAAAAGTAGAGAGATAAAGGAAAGAACCAAGGAACAAGAAAGTAAGATGAATTAGCAAACACTGTATGTTAAAAGCATTGCTCTTTTCTTGACTGATGTGAAATAGTAAATCATATTCAACTACTTAAAGCAAATATATTAGGGTATAACTGAAGGGAAAATAAAACAAAATAAGTGTATTTTAAGCCACAGATACATTTAATATTTGAGAATGGGTTCTGACCTGAAGAAAATGTTTCAGACAGGTCTACATTCAACTATAGCTGGCTAACTGTCTTCACTGACCAGTCTTCAGTGATTCATGGCATTGGTGAAGAATATGCCATAAAAATATAGTCTAAAAATTCAACACACATCACAGAACTCATAGCTCTGAGACACATTAACTCTCAGTTAATGCTGTAAAAGCTGAAGCCACAAAGCAAGAAGGTGTATACTCTGAGGTGCAGGGGTGGTGAGTATGTGCATTCTCTGTGTGTGTACACACATGCATGCAATAATATGTGAACACACAAGCATCTAGAAGCAAACAATAAACCTCAATTTATTGTCATTTGTGTATGATATTTAGTAACTTTGAATGGCTTTTATTTTAGCTCACAGTTAGTGGAGGTTTCAGTCCATACTCAGCTGACTCCAAGGCACAATGGTATATCGAAAGGGCAGCAGTTCATGGTGGTGGGAAACAGCAAAACAAGAGCAAAAAAGAGTAGCGGTGTCTCCCTTAGCTTTCTTCTGATTATAAAATGCAATGATTAAGAAATTTTGGAAAATGCAGAAAATCTTTTGTCATAAGCTTTTAATACCTATATGTACTCTTATTATTTAGGTATAAAATCCTTTTAATTACATTCTATCATAATAGATATGGAATGTTTATATTTTGTTTTCTATTTCCCATTAAAGAGAAATGTGCTAATTCACATTAGTGCTTATTTGATTTGAAAATAGTTACTATTGAAAACATGTTAATATTAAAAATATGATGATATTTTTTAACAAATTACACATATGTTACATCATTTTTATTGCCCTTTTCGTAGAAAAGACTTTCATAGAAAGTCTCAGTTACCCAACTATTACCAACACTGACTATCATTTTTTACTCACTACTACACTGAACACTCCAGCTACTTTATATGACCCCCCCATCCCAAAAAAATTTTAAAAAGGTCTGGAAATGTATCTAGATCCAGAATTCAGTCTCCAAAACTGGTGGTGTTGGGTGACAAAAGAACATTTAATGTGAGATCTACTGGGGTTTTCTTAGCTATAGGCATAATGCTGAATAGCAGAACTCTTGATCTGCTTAGTTCTAGTCCAAGTGTTATTGATCTAATTATTTATCCTTCAACCTCCATAGCTGAAATACATTTTAAATCTTCTACTCATTGTATGCTGAAATACAAAAAATTTAGAGTTTTTACTCAGGCAAATTACTATTTATTATTGTTATTACTTTACTAGAGATTTTGTTTTGAATAAACATCAACAGTTAGTGTTTTCAACATTCCTATTTAAACTGACACTTTTCTATGGTGTGGATTGAACCTTACTCGATGTGAAATCTGATTACACTGAAGAAAGCCGATGACATTTTGTTCAGGCTCCTTAATCTCACTGTTGAGATTTGATGGTCATAATGTCCAGTGTTAGTTACCATGGTACTGTTTAGTATTAACTACCTAGTAGTGCACTCATGCCTTACTTTTCTTTCTTAAAATAGAAATGAATACAATTTTCCCTTTTTCATTCTTGCATTAAATTTTTATATGACTTTAAGTTTTAAAAGTTCTTGGTACAATAGATATATAATAGAATTTAATTAAATCTTTATTAGAATAAAATTGACATTTTTAAAATATTCATTCTTCCCATTTTAAGCATTACACATGTTCATTTTATTAAGACTTTCATTGTTTCAAGTATAGTGTATCAGCTTTATTTATACAAGTTCCACATTTTTAATTTTACTAGTTCTGCTTTTAATTTTATTTTAAAAGGTAAAAACAAAGACACAAGCAGTAGCACACAACAATACATATGGTACATATTTTTTCAAAACAAGAGTACCATGTTAACAATGGTTGTTATATTAAGTATTTTTATCATTAAAACTGTTGCTCAGATTAACAGATATAGGTTTGCAAGACCAGATAAATAATTGAACAACAATGCTTACTTTTGATAAACCTTAATAATTTTTGTTGACCTTTTTAGTTTATCTTTTCAATGTATTTTAAAGAGAATATCTTTTTTCTCATTAAAATGAATATTTTTTTAAAAAATAGAGTATAGTAATAATTGATGTGACATTGGAAATAGCACACATTTAAAAGAACAAGATGAGAGGTATTCAACTGTGGTTTTGGTATTGCACATTGGTGTCTTCAGTGTAGTTGTTTGCAATGCAGATAGTAACACATACAGTTAGCCAAAGTGAAAATTTTAAACATTATCTGATGCATTCAAAAAAAACTGACAGAAATTAGTACTGCAATCATCTCAGCTCTTAGGTATACATACTTACAGGATTTCTCCACGCTCTTTTTTCCCTATCTTTTCACCTTTCTGTCATCTTCATTGTTTATTCTTTCTGTTCAATTCAATATCTATTATAATTTTCAGATTTTATTAATTCTTTCAGATTCTTATACTAGATAAACAACATGATATTTACAGATGTGGGTCTGATTTATTTCACATATGAGTATAGCCTCTAGTTGCGTCCATTTACCTATAAAGGCCTCAAGTTTTTCTTTCCTAATAGCTGAGTAATATTCCATTGCATAAAAATACCACATCTTTTTTATCCATTCTTCAGGTGATGAGCATTGTGTTTGGGTCCAAGATACGGCTATGACAAATTGTACTGCTATACACATGGGTGCACATATATTTGTGGTTTCAGTTCTTTTGGAAAAATACCCAGAAGGGAAATAGCTGGGTAGAATGGAACTTCCAATCCTAGTTTTTGAGGAGTCTTAACACTGGATTTCCATAGTGGTTGTACCAGTCTACAAAGTGGAAAAAGGTTCCTTTTTTTCCGATAGCCTCTCCAGAATTTGTTATTACTTGATTTCTTTATGACAGCCATTTTTTCTGATGTCTCAATGTTGTGTCTCATCTTTCTGGTGTCTCAGTGTTGTGTCTCATTTCTGGTGTCTCATTGAGATGGTATCTCAATGTTGTTTTAATTTGCATTTCTCAAATCACCAGATGATGTGGAACATTTTGTTTTATATATTTATTTCCTATTTTTATTTCTTCATCTGAGAAGTTTGTATTCACTTCAGATGCTGATTTTTGGATTAGGTCTTTGAATTTTAAGGGCCTGACCTTTTTTAGTTCTTTATATGTTCTAGACAGAAATCCTTTGTTTGAATGATTACTGGTTAAAATTTTTTCTCAATTTGTAGATTGCCTTTTCACTCTGTTGGTGATTTCCTTTGATGAGCAGAAACTGCTTAATAAGATGAGATCTCAGTTGCTGTTTCTTTGAAGTATTTCCCATGCATTTTGGATTATGTTCATGAATTTTCTGCCTACTCCTATGTCTTCAAGATTTTCACCTACTGTCTCTTCCAGTAGATTTATTGTTTCTCTTTTAATATTTAGACATTTAATCCATTTATAATTTAGTTTAGTGCATGGTGATAGACCTGGATCTAGTTTTCATGTTTGGCATGCGGAGAACCAGTTTTTCCAGAAGCATTTATTAAAGAGGTTATCTGTATTCCAGTGAATATGTTTGAGCCCTTTGTCAAAGATACAGTGCCTAAGTGTACTTGTAACTGAATCTTCTAATCTGTTTCAGTGATCCTCAGGTCCAATGGATTTCACCTTAAATGTTATCTGTTTCTTTTCTCTAGCAGCTTTTAGCATGTTGTTCTTGTGCTGAATTTTTAGGATCTTGATTATTATATGTGTGGGTGTAGATTTAATTGGCTTGATATTATTTGGAGTTCTATATGCCTCAGTTACTTGAATGTCAGATTGTTTCCCCACTTGGGAAGTTTTCTCTATTGCATCTAGGCTTACTCTTATTATATCATTTGTGTTGGCTCTTTCTTTCTCACTGATGACTACTAGTATTATGTTGTTCATCTTTGCATCAGCTTGCAACTGTTCAGTTATTATTTCCTAGATCGCTATTGTTTTAAAAAGATTTTTCCTTATTTGTTTGATAACTGCAATGGTGTCTTCAAGGTCTGAAAATCTACCTTCACTTTCATTCAAACAGTTTTGACTTTTAATGGAATTTTTAGTTTACTTTATATCTCTTTGAATCTGCTTCATGCATTCTATTTCTTTTCTATAGTATGCATTCAAGGTTTCCATCATCTTTCTACTCTACTCTATTTTTTATCAATGTCTTTATAACACTTAATAATTCTTTCATTATAGTTATCATTTCCTTTTTCCTGGGATATTACTGCTGATCTTATTTCCTCTATATCCTTCTGCAGTTGTTTCTGCACTTCAGTTGCTATTATTTCAGAGATTTCAAGTGTGTGAACTTCAATTTCCTCTATGCTGATGTCTCCTGGTTTGTTCTGTGCAGGCTCAGGGCCTGAGATGGCATGTTGTTCCTTCTTTTTGTTATTTTTTATTTCAGAGAAAACTCTTTATTTTGATATCTGTAACACTTTTTTATAAAAGTTCAATAGTAGGTAGCTGTATCACTACAATCGGAACCTCTCTTTAAAGGGTCTCTTCTTTAGGTATCTCTCATGTCTCAGAGATTCTTGTTTTGTGTGTGTCCCAAGATTTTGCCTTATCTATTAATTGAGAGTGAGATATTGCTTTCCACTTTATAATGTCCTCCAAGCTTCAGTACAGGGCTTTGGTGCAGTTATCACCCAAGCACCTCCAAATATGATACTCAAGGGAGATCATGTAGTTAAGGCAGATATGGTATCTTATTTACAGTAGTATAATTAGCAATACTAATGACAGCTAGTAAAATTTAGAAACTGACAAACTTTTGTAACTAATGGTTCTGTACTTTAGATTATAGGAGCAAACATTATAGCTATATAACAAAGTAGATTGTAAATTGGGAATTTGTATTTAAATTAGTTCCTCCTGAGTTCTGTTGGGCACCTCCACTCCACATTTCTGGAATCTTTTGGGAAGACTATTTCACCCAAGTTACCTCCTGCCACCTTCATGAGGCAAGGATCCTTCCCATAGGTCCAGGCTTCAGTCTGGGCCGGGCTGGGCCTACCACCATGCCTCACATCATCAGGCCTAGTTCTACTGAACTTTAACTAGACCAGCTGAGCCTGACTGCTGGGCTCAGCTCCTTCTGGCTCCAATCCATCAAATGGACAAGCTGGGTCTGGTTGCTAAGCTTAGCTCTTTCTAGCTCTGCCCCATGGAATTCTTGGTTTCTTATTTTTAAGAGAAAAAAGATGAACTAACAATGAAACTGAGTTTCAAAATAGGTTAGTTGAACAGTTACAATATTGCTACATTTCATATTGTTGTCTTTGTATTAGTTACTCAAAGTACAAGATATAGGAATGATATCTTGTCTAAACAATATTAGTACAAAAAGGAACTAATAGAATTGAGTTGTAAAACTATCTTAAATATCTTGGGTATTCATGTAGAGTTTTTTCCCTTTTTTCTTTCCCTCTTTCCCTCATTCTAGTTTGTCTCTTCTTTCACACATTTTTCCAGCTTACTGTATGTATTTGTATGTTTTTTATCCTATATTATTGTTTCTCACACTGGTGAAATAATACATTTTTTACAGGTGTGGGTCTGATTTATTTAATTTATGAGTATTGTCTCAAGTTGCATCCATTTACCTATAAAAGTCTCCAGTTTATTTTTCTTTATCTCTAACTAGTACTCCACTATATTAAAAAAAAACATATTTTTCATCCATTCCTTTGTTAATGAACATCTTGGATATTTCCATGATTTAGCTACTACAAATTCTGCAGCTGTAAACTTGGGTGCACATTTATCACTTTGGTATGATTTCTTAATTCTTCTGGAAAGATACCCAGAAAAGAAATAGCCGGGTAGAATGGGTCCTCTAATCCATTTCTTAAGCAATTGCCACACTGAATTCCACAGAGGTTGCAACCCACATTCCCCCCAACAGTGGAGAAGAGTTCCCCTTTCCCCACAGCCACTCCAGCATTTGTTATTGGTTAACTTCTTGATGATAGCCATTTTTTCTGGGGTGCAATGGAATCTCACTGTTGTTTTAATTTGCATCTCTGGAACGAACGACGGTAGTGAACCTTTTTTAACGTATTTATTTGTAGTTGTATTTCCTTATGTGAAAAGTGTGTATTCACCTCAAGTGCTCATTTTTAGATTGGGCCTTTGAATTGGGGGTGTCTAATTTTTTCAATTATTTGTATGTTCTAGATAGAAGTTCTTTATCTGTGGGACAAATATCTATAACTGTTCTCATTTTGTGATCTTTATTTTCACTGTATAAGAGATTCCTTTGGTGGTGTAAGTGCTTTCAAATAAGGTGATATCCCACTTGTTGATTCTTCATATTTCCCCTGTAATCTCCGTCTTGTTCATGAAGTCTGTGCTTAACATATCTTTAAGATGTCTGCCTATTTTCTCTTCCAGTAAATTTAGTATTTCTATCTTAATATTTAGATCTTTGGTCCATTTCGACCAAAGTTAGTTTAGTACATGGGGAAAGATAATGGATCTAGTTTTAGTCTTCAGTATTTGGAAAACCATTTTTTAAAACACCATTTATTAGAGACTATCTTTCTTTCAGTGGACATGTTTGCCTCCTTTGTCAAAGATAAGATGGTTGAGTGTGTTTGTGGTTGTCTATATCTTCCATTCTATTCCACAGATCCTCAAGCCTGCTTTTCTTTTTATAAAATAATTTTATTAAGAAACAAATAGCAAACTGTCTAATTGCTATTTGTTTATCAATAAAATTCTGAAAAAAAGAAACAAATAGCAACAAGACAGTTTCAAAACTGATTAGTAGGACAGTTTCAATAATTAACATGTTGTCTTCTTAGTGGTTATTCATAGTAAAGATGCAGACATTATATCCTATCCGCAAACACTATTAGAACAAATATTTCTATTCATTAAATTAAGAGAAAATGGCTGTATATCTATCCTATTTTGAATATACAGATGCAAAATGGTGCTTCTTTTGTATCTCCTTTTATTGTTTAGTTTCACCAGATATGGGTATTCTATTGTCATTTAAATATTGTAAGTACTTGAATTCAGCAAAATATTCCAATTAGTCCAGCAGTTCATAATGGTAGTGGGTTATCCATAGGACTAGCAATGTCAGAAATTGTTGACTTGAGCCTTTTGCAGCACAGCATATTATTATGGCTTTACTTCTTATACCTCATTTATATACTTTTCTGCTGGATGGTTCAAACCAAAATATAGCAAGACATACCTATATGACAAGAAATGTAACTTTTGTATCTGAAATTTCTTTTTTTTTTTCAGTATCAGAGATTGAACTCAGGAGCCTGCACTTGCCAGGCAGGTGCTTATTCTACTGAGTTATCTCCCCAGCCCTCCCTGCTTTTCTTTTTGCAAATACCATGTTGATTTTATCACAGTAGTTTTGTAGAATAATTTCATGTCTGAGATTATTATGCCCTTGACTTGCCTTTATTATTCAGAATTGCTTTTGCTATTCTTGGTCTCTTCTAGTACTAGATCAATTTTAGAAATGCTTTCTCTAGAACTATGAACTACATTAATGATATGTTGATTATGATTGCATTAAATCTGTATAACAGTCTTGAGAGTATGACCATTTTGCTTATGTTGGTTATTTCTATCCAAGAACAAGGGATATGTTCCCATTTCCTGTTACCCTCTGCAATCTATTTCATGGCACTGAGTATTTTGCTTTGTGGGGTAAGTTGCCATGAAAGGTGCATTTTCTCTAAGTTGTCTCTGTGTGAGTTTGTTGCTTGCATAGAGAAATGCTACTTACTTGTCAGGGTTGACTTTGTATCCTGCTATACTACTGAATGTCAACATTAAACCTAAGCTTTTCAGTGGAATTTTTGTAGTCTTCTATGCAGAGTATCACATCATCTGCAAATAATGATAATTTTATTTCTTCTTTCCTGTCTTTATTCCTTTTATCTTTTCCTCTTGTCTAGTTGTTCTGGCTAATATTTCTAGAACTGCATTTTAATTTTGCTAGTTCTTAATTATGCCAAACTATTTTAAGAATCTTCCATGAACTAGGCAGTGTATTATTTTGGTAACTTAAAGATTTGAAAGTAACATGGATGAAAATTGTTCTTCACAATAGTTTACAAATAACAATTGCAAAAAAAAATTTTGTTCTTAACTTTTCTATATTTATTTTCTAAATATCAGTTTCTTCTCAATCTTTTTTTTTTTTTTTTTTTGGTATCTTAGGGAAGAGTCTACAGAGTGTTTAAGGTCTCACTACTAGATTGGACTCATAGTGATCTGCCTGTTTATGGCCTCCCAAGAGCTGGGATTACAGGCATGCACCACCACGCCCTGTCTCAATTGCCATTGCAGCACTGCCCTGGGGTGGGGCTGTCATGGCAATCCCAGGGATAAAATACCCTGGGCCCTGCACCAACTTACAGACACTTTAATCCACTGAGTTATTTGGCTGGCCCTTCTTCTTAATCTTAATAAATTTAATTTGTCTGTTTACCTGGATAGTAAAATATGTTATCTACCAATAATCATAATTCTGTGCCATCAGTTTCAATATTTCTACTTAAAATGAATTTCATCATAATATTTGGCTACAAATCTGGAATAGTATAAGGACATTTATATCAGAAACCCTATAGTAACTGGGGAACTCTTTCTCCCTACAACTGAATTTTATTCTTCATTTTGTGGGTGAATTTTCTCTATTTTAGCTGATTTATAACTGCAGACCTTTATCTACTTTATTAGAACAGAAAGCAGTGTTTATATTAATCTATTACTTATTGGAATATTTCTAAAAGTATTATAGTATACTCTGCTTTATTTTACTATTCATCCCTATAATCTCATTACTTTTGATTTAATAAATATTTTTAAAACTATTGTGCATAGAACATTTAATCATTACACTTTATCTTTTCCAATTTTAATAAGAAATGTTTTTTAAGATATGACTTTTCCAAGGTTAAATTCTTGGTTGTATCTCTTGTAAGTGTTCAAAATGGCATAATTTTCAACTTAAAATGATAGATTTAATTTTCATTCCTAAACCACCAACCTGCTTGGTGCACACCTTATCAAGCTTTTCTCAGTGCTGAACTGTGCGATGAGTATCTCCCAGTGAGCTTCCACTCGGTTCCTGCCTTGGATCATTCTCTCCCCCACTGACTCTGGGTTTAGATGTGAAAATGTGGTATTTGCTTGAGGAGGCCTCGTGTAAGCAGAGGGCTGATAAACACCTATAACCTGGAGCTGAGCTTGTTAGAACTCAGTCTCCATGATGTGTGAGATTGCAGGACAGACTCCTGAAGAAAGTGGACACAAACAAGCCAAACACCTCTGGAGGATAAGCTACAATGTATGTATATTAAGGTGCCCTGGCCAATCTCTCAACCTAAAGATGGTGTCATCTCATGGACCAAGGAACCACCCAACCAAGCTACTAAACCATGAGAGATGATAAATGCTACTATTTAAGATGACAAATGTTAGAAATGTTTATTGCACAGTAATAGAAAACTAAGCAAATTTTCTGTTTAAACCTGGTCTGATTCAACAATGTCAGTGCTAAGGCATGTCTCAGGAAGATCACTGAGCACAAATATTTAATTCCCTATATATCAAATATGAACCCCACCAAGAAAACAATAATACCTACACCAAGTGTGGTTTTAAATGTACCTGTTTTTTATTTTCTCTCTTTAGTCCCAAGGCTGAAGAATTTTCACATCATATCAGCATTATTCTTTTAGTAGCCCGTAGAAACATAGGGGAATGATTTGTCAGAGATCAACAGCTTCAAAGTCCTTGTAGATCATTTGTTAATCATATTTTCATTTGAAAATTGGGATGTTAAACATAATCTTTGACTGATACAGGTTAACTTGATGCAAGTTACAAATCTCTTTTAAAAAATGAGAACCATGGGTGCCCTCTACTTAGAAAACTATATCTATATAAAGAAACAAATTATCACATATAGTTTCAGCAGTTTCATGGATCATCTGAAATGCACTCATAAACTCATTAAGAAAAATATGGAGTGATTTTCAAATGTACTTTAGCCAACTACCCTGTCCTAAGCTATAAGCCAACTAAGAAGAAAAACAATTAAAATGGAAAAGTTAGCACAAAGCTGTCATAATTTGTGGGTAGTTGGTGGATGAAAACCTACCTGCTGCTTACAGTGTTCCGACTACCAGTTCCCACTCTACGTGCCTCCACAGAATAGTTTGTACATTACTTCTTTTTAAAATGCACCCAAGATCTAATATACATAAAAGAGAGAGGTAAAGGAAATCATGGACTTGGAATAAAAGAAGCACGGACTCAGGCTAAAAGTGGATCTAGAATAAGATCTAGGTTCATGCAAGTAAAGGTATAGGTAAATAATGGATGAATGACCATGGACAGGGATCAAGGTGCAACAGTAGAAGGTCTGCTACTTTGAAACACGTTGGATGTCCACATGACCCAATTCACCCAACACAGATCAGGTTTATCCCTGTGGTCAACTGCAGTTATTAAAGCTACCACTTTTGCTCTCAGAAGGGTCCCAGTGTGGAAAAGACCCTGGTTCACATCAGGTCTGTGTTGTGGACACAATGATGTGGGGATTCCCTCATTTCTCCCATGCCCAGGATGTCTTTACCAGTCTCCACAGCATTAGCAACTCAGAGAAGAGCCACCGCTGTGCTGAACACAGCCTGCTTCAATAACCAAAAGGGGGAAAGCAGTATATCAGAGGAGAGTCTTTGTCAAACTGACAAAATTCTCAAAAATTATTTCTTTCTCTGTCAGGTTACCACAGTAGCTTAATGGAAATGCTTTAGCTCAGATACAGGGAAGAAGGAATTATGCTTCATGTTCACCTTTTCTTCCACACAAGTGAATCGAGAGTTTTAAAGCCTTAAAATATATGACCATTTTAAATTCCATCCTATAGGATTATATCTTCACACTTTGGTTCCTTTTCCAATTAATGGTCCATTTGTGGAATGCATATGTAGTTATTTCAGTTCTCTATGGCTCATTAGAGAGCCTTCGTAGTGACGGGTTTCATTCCCCTTGGTCTTATATGAATGTATTCATTAAGAACACACTATAAAATAACTAGTAAAGTAAATTTTGAACATTTAAGAAGAAGTCACAAAGCAAAACTTGCCTTCTTTGAAAAATAATTTAATTTGTTGTGGCTGCTTTAAAGATCTGGAATTGGAAAGAATATTTTTATAAGTAGTTTTTATAGAACCTGTAACCTGACTCCTCGTTGAAATGTGCATATTAATGCATAATGTATATCAGAGGAACTCCTGTGGGAAAGATTGTGCAAGTAGAAAGGATGTAGGAATAAACACAGAAACTGACAGTGGGCTGGCTAGCAGGACATTATTTCCTGAGTAATTTCCTGGTTTGCATGAAGCCCATTTAAATTATGGAGCCGATTATGATTTATGTATGAAGTTATGTTTTTACGTTATTCAATTTAATTATTTATTTTATTTCTTTCTATTATTTCAAGGATGGAGATACCTTCTTGATTAGAGACTTCTGCATCAAACATCTCCTACAGGAATTTGAAACTTTTGGGTGTGAATAGTTGTGGATTTGTTTTTATATGCTTATTTTATGGGAACATGAAGCTCTGAGAAGTCACATAGCTTCATTTAGTCATGTGAATGATCATGTCTTGTCATCTCCAAAACCAACTTCTCAATCGATTTTCTTTCCTTCTCTTACTTTCTCTTCTCTTCCATTCTCTTCAATTTTATATTAAAGATGTGAAATTCTACATTTCTCACTGGCACATAGCAATCATATTTTATGTCTTTGCTTGTTCCTGTAATGTGAAATTAAGAAAAGAATTTGAATAAAAATGTAAATATCTGAGATGCAACTTATAAATGTGAACTTTTTACAACTTATATGAAAAGCAAGACTAAATGGTGATACTACTCATTTAACCACCATTGTTGTGCAGATCAATAATTCAACTTGAAGCCAGTAATGCCACTGAGTGTCAAAATTAAAAGCAGATCTTCATTGACTTAAACCTTAACATGATTACCAAGACAATATTCTTTCTAAGGCAAAATCCTCAAATTTTAGTGTTTTAGTTATCTCTCAAAGTACTTCCAAGTGATCTAAAAGTGTACATGAGAGCCTTGGACACTTGAAAATTATCAAAATGAAAGCCCACACTGCATTAGTCATGTACATTAATGGTTAATTTTACATATTAATTTCTTATAAACAATTATCAATTTTTTTCCTTTATCATATAATGTCTACAAATTTATGTCTATTATACAACTTATGTTGAAGACACCAATATCCAAATAACAACCATTGTTGATTTCCTAACATCTTGTTTTGAAGTTCTGTGTCATTTTTAATGTTTTTAAATGTTTTCTCTTTAAAATTAAAAATGTCCTTTACTTAACAACTTAAAAATTTGTGGGGCTTTGAGGGTTATTATTTTCGGGTTTTTTGTGAGACAGGATCTCACTATACAGTTCAGACTGGCCTTAATCACTATATAGTTCAGACTGGTCTTAAATGTATGAAGTAGTGCTGGCCATCCTTAAACCCAGTAATTCTCTTGCCTCAGCCTCCTGAGTGCTGAAATTACATTCCACCATGCCCTGGGGCCAGGTTTTTTTGTTATTCACCATGAATATCTTAGTAATATGTTCTTTCCTAAGTGAATATGCTCTTTCCTAAGTTACCATGTCTTCAGGACCCCGGGGCTTTATGTCCTTTTACAAAATATTTCTCTCATTACACATACCCTATATGTTTACCCCAAGCTCTTTGATGTCTCTCTAAGACAGCTAGAAATATATACATAATAAAAGTGACTATAGGTAATTATAAATATTATTTTAAATAAACCTAACCAAACTAATGGAGTATTTGAGAAAGCAACAGCGACTGAAAAGGCACAGAGTGGGAAGTTTTATCCTGGATGGAGGGGAAAGTCTTTTGGCTCTCTTGGGACCAGCCATTGAAGCTGGGGCCTCAGTGTGAAGGGCACACACTCTACAAACACAAACAGGAACAGATGTCAATGTAGAAAAATGGCCATAAGGAGGCAATGAACTCAACCCATCACAAGGCCAGAGACACAGTGCATAAGGGGCAAAGCAGAACTGATGGACAAGGAGGCAAGGAGACCAGTAAGGGGACAGCCAACACATTCCTTGCAAAGTGACAGTGGCAGGACTGAAGTCACTGCTATGGAGATGACAGAAAGTGACTACTGTGTTGATTTCCTCCAGAGGTGAAAATGTTAACAATCCCTGGTAGATTACATCTGGGATGTGAGAGAAGGAGAGAGAATGACAGCCTGATTTTGATCCCAGCATGTAGGTGGATGGTAGTGTCATATACTGACGTAAGAGAAGCATATTTGGAAATGAGGAACAAAACTAATTGTTGACCTTTGGACTTGTAAGGTTTAAATGTTTGATGGATGTGTAAGTGGAGGTTGTCAGTGTCCAAAGTAAGAAATAATTTAAGAATAAAAGAGTTGGAAGTTCTGTCTCTACTCAAGCACATCTTTCCATATTTATTTCTATTAGAGTGAGGCCAGATTTCTAGTAATTTCACTTCCCAAATTCTCTGCTTTTATGCTTAATGTTTAGCTTATTATATGTTAGGTTTTATTTTAAATAGATTTCAAAAGTCCTCGGTCACCTGCACACCCAGGCTAGCCCTTTCCCTTGGAATCCTGTACCAGTAAGCTCCACACTTGCAGTAATATGCTATTTGTGCTAAATGTTATTACTCCCTAAGGATACATTTCACCCTCTTTACTCTTTTATTTAAATAATATATGTAGATGCAATTCCGTTAACTAAATTCTCTTTCTTTGAAATTCTGTTTTCCTGATAAGACCCTGATACAGAAAATAGAAAAAAAATTGGTAGAGAATAGATTACAAGATTGAGAGATACATGGATTAATAGATAAGTAAACTAGATTATGGTTACATAAACCAATCATAGACAAATAAATGACAGGTTAAGTGATTAACAGATGTATATACATTTTCTTTCTCCTGGTACTGGGCTTGGTGGCACACATCTGTAAGGCAACACTCTAGAAAGCTGAAGCCAGAAAATCACAAACTCAAGCCCAACATGGACAATTCTGTAACTTACCAAAAACTTGTATCAAAAAGTAAAAAGAGCTAGGGATGTAGTTTAGTGCAAAAGATCTTATATTCAAACCTCTAGTACTACAAAAAATAAAAATAAATGCTTGTCTATTATTCCTGAAATAGCTGCTTAAAGTAAGAAAGAAAAGCCTTAGATTGTCACTCTTAGATCACTAAGTAGTTAAAATACTAAAACAAATTATCCACTTTGCCTTTTCATATCTTGTATTGTCTTTTGTCCTTCGATGAGTGCATTTCAAAACAATTTACCATTTAAAAATGAATGATCTTATTTGTCTTGCAAGAAAATTTCTCTACCATTTTAAGGCAGAAATTTTGGAAGAAAGAATGATAGGATTCATTCAGATAATAGTTTCTTAAATGGTCTATAATTATTTAGAAAGTGTGTGGGGCTTGTGGCTTAGCTCAGTTGTTTAAAGCGCTTACTTGGGCAAACCCAGTGAGGCTCAGGAGAGGGCAGTTCAATCCCCAGCTCCACATGCCGTACCAGACCCGCCCTTAAGGCAGCCTGAGCCAGCCAAAACAACAAATCAATAAATAGGTAAGAATTAAAAAAATAAAACTCTGGTTTGTAAATATAGAATAATCTAGCATTAAAAATAAAACAATAAAGTGTGGTAAATAAACAATAAAGTGTGACAAATCCTACCCTTAAAATAATTAATATTTGAATATTATGACTCAAAATAATCACTGAAAAATCAGAAAAATTTTCAAAAAAGTTCCATGAAGAAAGGAGAAAAGGAAGGGGGGGGAAATAATGCAAGGATATATACAGGATGGCTGAGATGATTGAACTAATAATTTCCATCAGTTTTTCAAAAATAGCAGTTATTATTTAGAGTTTTCACCTTGACTAACTCTGTATGCTGATATCTGCAATCTGAGCAACTACATCAAGCACAGGAATGTGCAATACAAAGCCCATGGTTGAGTACCTCTCATCTTGGTCTTCTAAATATGTGCTGTTTCTAATGTCCTATCAATTGTTATACTCTCTTTAAAATAATGTTTTAAAAGACAACAAAAAAGATAAAAATTTCTTGAAAGCAAGCATGAATATTAAGTTATTTGTCCAATCTTACATAACTATATCTGTTAATCTTAGCAACAGATTTGACATTAAAAATAGGTAATATAGCAACCATTGTTAGATATTCCTGTTTTAAAAATCTGTGACATATGTATTCTTGCATGCTACCCTGTTTCTGCCATTTTTTCTAATATTTTTGTTTCTGCTTTTACTCTTCAAAATTAAATTAAATTTAAAAATAAAGAAAAAATTAAAAAATAACAAGTATAAGAAAAATTTGGTTCCAATTGTTAAAATAAATCTGAAATACAACTTTACTTATATTTTCATCTGACTTATACACACATTCACACACATCTATATACACTTAGTAACACAGAAAAACAAAGTTAAGATTCTCATACAACACTTACTTTACATTATTAACATTCTCTGCCATGTAGAATACTGCTAAGTGTCTCAGCTTCTTTTCCCCCATTGCTGGGACAAAATACCAACACCCAAAATTAAGAAAGGAAAGGTTTATTTACCTCACCACAATTTGCCACTGCCAAACCTTGAAAACAACCAAAATGTCCATCACATGAGGAATGGATAAAAAAAAAGATGTGGTATTTATATACAATGGAGTATTTTAATTAATTTATTGAGAAACAAATAGCAATTAGACAGTTTCAAACCAATTACTAGCACAATTTCAATAATTACTACATTGCATATTGTTGTCTTAATGGTTATTCATTGTACAAGATGCAGACATGATATCCTGTC